>APFE030634397.1:10664-27214 GCA_000404065.3 Pinus taeda | reverse complement strand
AATCATCCGATTCCGATAAGTATTTATGGAGATATGAATTTATTTTTATTATGGAATAATTATCAAGCCGACCTACAACTCATGTAGGCTCAGAAGCCCAACAGTCGCATCTATTCAATCACCAACAATTGTGTATAAATACAGGATATCTTTTCCTCATTTGGACTCACTAAACTCATCACCTCTCTCTCTCTGGTGCACAGCGAAATCTTGCACTAGTGCGCGGCGATATCTTGGACTAGTGCGCGGCAAAGTCTTGGATTGGTGCATGGTGTACAACTCACCGGTGGAGACTTGACAAGTTCGATCTATGGTTTGCTGCCCTTGTTTAGAGCTGATTTGGGTTTTGCTACTGCTGGTATAAATCAGATCTTTGTACTATTTCTCTTTGTTGAATTATTGAAGATAAAGGACAATTTGATTAAAAGGTTTCTCCACATTGGGGTTTGTCCCTGGCTAGCCGCCACATCTTGTGTCTCTTGTCTTGGCTTGTTTTCTGTAGATCATTTAATGTTCTATCTGCACTTTACTTTATTTACATGTGATTGCTAATTTGTGGATAATAATAAGAAAGATAAGTAAACTGCTATAAGCATAGAACATACCATAACCTAACACAATCAACACATTGACACAGATATTTTGGACAATAGTCCCCGGAAAAAACCAATGTGGGAAAACCGGTGCAACAAGGGAGAATTTTATTATTCAGCAATTCTTCAGTGCAACAGGGTGCCAAACTGGTTTACCCACAGAGAGAAAAATTCTCTAGCACTTCTCCTAGTCCCAGTGTCAACTTGGCTAACCTCTGCGTGGCTCCCAGACACTTTGCATCAGCCCTGGGCCTCTCTGTGTCACCCACACAGGCCCTCTAGTGACTGCGTAGTCTCCTGCTACCTCTACGTCTGCCTCTCTTGCCTTAGTGCTGGTCTCTAGTGGCTGATCCCTTCTCTTTGTTCCATACTTACTACCTCTTGATTGCTCACAAGACCACTAGTTTGAATTTCTCAGTCAACCCCACTCCAGAAATTGAACTGATTGGTCTCCCTCAGTGTGTCCTCCAAGTGACCCTCAAGTCTCCTCTTATGCTTTTCTCGCTGACTAATCAATGATCGAGATTAAGTCCCTAATCAACGACTAAGATTAACTCTGGCTTGATCCATGACTTTTGGACTCTTCTAACACAGTTTTATATTAATTCACATTAATATTTTATTTTCCCTGAGTTTAGACTTAGGGACTCCATTAAAAATATTAGTCATTTTAATATCTCCCAAACTATTTAGAATATGCTCAAACCATTTCTGGGTATTGGAGATCTCATGTGCCTTAGCTTCTCCACCAATTTTCGTGGCTAGAGCACATTCGATGCTACCCGAAATCAACAGATTTGTTAATGTAGAGCTATCTTGTATTGACATTTGATTTAAAAATATGCTCTAGTTGGTTTTAAATAAATATCTAGAGTTTCTTATCATTGTTTATTGCTAAATCTATATGGAACAAATTCTTGATTGAAGTTTTGTAGAGGGAACATTTTGTTGGGATCACAAAATCAAGCATGAGGGGAAGTCTTTGGAGAGACCAACCCACTCTTGATACATTCTTAAAGGAGCTATTTGTTCTTTGATCCTTCATAGTCTTATTTTACAAAGTGGTTTTGCAGGGGTTTTGGCACATAGATTGTACACAAGTTGAGCACTTCTATATTTGAATCTCTTTTAAAAAACATTGTACTTCATTTTTTCATTTTCTATCTAAGAGCTTGAAGATGGCTAAGCAAAGATGAAAGTTTACTCTCACTCTTTAGCTTAGCCTTTTGTAATTATAATTGTACATATACATTTTATCAAGTTGATTTTTTCACCAATACTTAACTTATTTTGCAGTTATTGTTTGGATTTTTTGCTAACTCTTGTGTGGTAGATTTTGAAGAGCAACTTCCCGCAACATCTAACAAGTGTTTGCAGGGCCTTTGGCAAATGTTGGGGGTTTGATTTCCAAGGATGACATGAGCCTTTTTGAGGTTTATTTTGGCCAAGTCAAGTTCACTAGAGGGCTTCCCATTTTCCTTTCTAAGCCGTGGGCATTTGGAGGAAACTCACACCTTGTTTCCCTTGCATAAGTTTTGTGAGATCTTGTCACTACTTTCTCAAGAAAGGAAATGTAGTGTCCAAGTTTCAAGCAATTATTGTGAGAACTCTCCTTGAAGTTTAGTTGAGGACTTTGAAGGGCCCTCTTCTCATTGTAATATTAATAAAAGATCTAATTTGCTTGTGGTAACTTGGGATTTCTCTCATGGTATCCTATCTCCCCATTTAGAGGGAGGCTTTGCTTGGGTGGATTGACATTTGCATAGTTTAAGCTTTCATACTTCATTCACTTACATGCATGCTTTAATTGGGAATTAACACAACCTCACTATCGCATTTCATTAAGTTAAAGTTTGTTACAATTTCATTTGAGATTTGCATTCTCTATCTCATTGTTGCTTGAAGCTACAAGCTTACACTTTACTTTGGGAAATTCATCCTTTACATGCAAGCATTTTATATTTTTAGCAAACTTTGATTCGTTTCCATTTACCTTGGTAAATTGTTTCATGAGCACTTGAATACATGCTTCATTTTTATGCTACATTGTCATCTTGAATATTGAAGCAATTTATTGTCATTGTCTATTTGAAACAAATTTTACTTTCAAGCAAATTACTTGTATCATTTTAATTCATTGATGAGACACATGCAACACTTGTAAGCTAATTTTATTCCTCGAATTGAAGTTATAATTGCAACTTATGTTGAACACTATTTAATTTTCAAGCATTGCAAATCAATCTCTTTGAAGCATTTGCATGTAGCATTATTTTATTTTGGAGAAAAACTTACATGCATTTCATCTAGGCATTTTAGTATAGGAAGGCCCCAAGCCTCATTAAAATTTTGCCTCCAACATAAGTTGGTTGAAGTAGACATATTAGGGATCCTGTACTCCTCTATTGACTCTTCACTGTGAGATCCATATCTTTGGGTGAGGGTGAGGTCAGAGGATTTAAGAGTTAAATTGTAATTTTGTTGTTGAGATAATTAATAAAATTAACCAAGCGCACTTTCTATTACATTTACTTTAGTGGTCCCTTGATGGTTTGGGTTTTCATATGCAAAGTCTATTCCAAAAGAAAGTATTGTAATCCTTTCAAACAAGTGCTTTCTTTTCATGCTTCAAGTCTAATTGCATATTGATGTCTTGGTTTAGCACTTCTTTTCTTTTACATTTCCAAGTTAGTTACTAATTTTTGGGTTTTGGCAAGATATGTTTCATATGTTTTGATTTATAAATTTGATTATCTCAAAAGCATTTTGTATCTTACATATATTGTGCTAACATTTTTTGTTTACATTTCAACGTTACTTTGCTTTCTCCTTTGAGAGTATTGCATTTTACTTTGAGCAAATATTTCTTTAAATTGTTGAGCAAATTCCTTATAAGGCACTGGTTTTATGGTTTTTATCATTGGCATTGTTATTTCAAGTTGCTCACTTCATATTTCCTCATAAATCCTTAAAAGTAACCCGTTTTCACTATGACGCTCTCCTAGAAAATCACATCTTTTAACTTAACTTTTCATTAGGGACCACCCCCTTAGCTATCCTAGGAGATAGCTCAAAGTGAGAGAGTTGGGATTAGTGTGACAGTCCCTTCTCTGAGTTCCCTGCCACCAACCACACCTTGTGGGGTTGAAGACTTTTCTCACTAACTTGTAGGTAGGTGTAGGCGGCAGGGTCAACATTTTTGGCGCTGTTGCTGGGGACAAGTCTTCTTGTACCTAGGAGATCGACTAACTTTTGGTTTTTGCATGTTGGATTTTAGAGTTAAATTTCTGTTGAAGTGGTGACTCCACTTATTCCATTTTCTCTAAGGATTTTTGCTTGAATCTTACTTCTTGTAGATTTCTTACTAATCTTGGACAGGAGCCTCTCTCTGGTATCCATTTTCTCTTTCAGGGTCAAGTGAGCATAACATAATGAATGATTTGTTCGTCTCTTATGATTTTACTAACATTTCAGGCTATCTGAATTTCATTTCGGATGAAGCCATTTAGGCTATTGAAGACTTGCTTAGTTTTCTAGGTAACAATGCCATCAGTACCGAAACTCACCTTTGTGTGAGCAAATGGTGCAATGATATTAACCATGAGGATGTTAAAATGAGAATTTTCATCTTTTCATTATGGCAATGCTATGGATTGGTTCATAGACTTGCTAACAATTTTGATTCTCTAGAATCAATCATTGATGCCTTTGAAGAAAATTATGGATATGAAAGAAAGATCATAACTTAAGCAAATGAGAATGATAAGGATCTCATCAAGGGGTTGACTCGAATGATTAAGGATATGCAACTTGACCAAGCTCAACTCATTAAGACCATGGCGGAAAATCATGCACAAGCAATAAAGGCCATGGAAGTAAACCATTCTAATCAGATGACCTCTATTCAAAATAGGTTGCTCGCCATAGAAGAAAAACAAGTAAAATTAATCAACACCATGGAAACAAGTCATGCCAACGAAATAATTGTTATGAAGGCTAACCAAATCACTTTTTAGAATAGGCTAGAGGAAATGGAAAGATTACAAGTACAAAAATTCAAACTTAGGACGGATGACGGATGGGAAAAGAACAAAGAAACAAATCATAAACCTCCCAACCCACTGAAGCAGTCTTCATCTCATTATGAGGAGGTCATTTACTCCATTGAAAAATGGCTAATTGACGGAGACTTGGATGGCGAAGAAAGTGAGGGGAATCAGGTTTATGCTTATGAGATTGATCCATCACCTATGTCAGAGTAGAAGCAGGATGGACAAAGGTAGGTCAAAGAAGTCTTGCATACTTCGAATTTTCAATCAGAGCATCTTCAAGATCGGGCAGAAAGGTCTACTTTGATCACCTCAACATCAACATCACAATCTATTAAGAAGAAAAGAAAAAGGCAGAAAGAATTTGGTAAATCAGATGGCCATGTACAACACAGTTTTGGGATTGATCAAAGTCCTCAGATATTCAAAATTGGACAGGGCACATCAGAAAAGCAGCCCATGGTTCTACCTGAAAGTAAGCAGGTTCTTAGCAAGAACTTCATTGAGGACATTTGATGCCATGGGGCATCTTTCTGTATCATATTTCTAACCTTATCCCTCGTCATTTTATTTCATGAATAAACTGTCATTTATGCTTTTAGAATAAATTTCCATTGCTCATTTATGTACTTGATGATATTTTTGAATGGATACTGCTGATATATGTCTTTTTTTGGTGGATGCAAATTCCAGGTTCTTGCACATTATCACTCCATGTCTAGCATGCATCCCCATATGGAGCTAAATGTTGACCACTGGAGTGGCACCTGATGATTATATGAAGACTCCATGCCCAAGGATGATTTAGAGGACACTTGTACCATCAGATGTCATCTGTCAACAGAGTTTCTTAATTCTACTTCTATCTTCTCATCATCTTTCTCGTACCCAGATTTCACACCCTGCGAGGAATTCCAATAAATGATACTAGCTAAGTAACCTGACACAGGGATTTGGGATTCGTAGGATACAGGGATTCAAGTGTCGTATTCAGTCATGTTGACCCCCTGGAACATGACATATAGGATTCGTTATCTATTATTTTATTAACTATATATAATATATATATATATAAAATTTAGTATATTTCTTAACACAAAATTTTCAATTAATGATACAAAATTCATTGATTTCAAACATAGATCTTCATCTAGATGTTAGTTTTACTGTTTACAAAGTTAGTAATAGTAACATTATAGCATGCATAGTACATACAAAATTCAAATACATGTCACATAAATCATAAATGATAAATCAATGAATCATAATTCTAAATTCATAAATGATGAAGCATAATACATATTCAATTCATTAATGATCCGATAGGAGAAAGACAAGATAGTAAGATAAAGACATTGACAGCTATAGTTTTCTCATTAAGTCATCAAATCAAAATGTGTTACATAGGTAGTGCAATGCCATTGGAAAATAGAAATAGAAAATATAAAACAACTACAAGTATACAAGCCTCAAGGCAGTAGGTAGCCCATGACTCATGAGTCATCAATCCTCATAGTCATCATCAGAATCAGCATCAATGTCCTCATCATCATGGTCACCAGTGCTCTGCTTTGCATCCTCCTCCCTTGTATCCATAGTCGCCTCTGCATCTGCTGGTGTGGAGGATGACCCCTTTACAATATCACTGTCATAAAATCTAACAGGCTCTAGCACTGGATCATTGAGATCTATGTTGGCCAATGCCAACGCAACATTGTTGTCTAGACCCATATCATCAGAAAAGACATCCTACATCTTTGTCTTTCCCTTCAACCACTCTTCCCTTTGCCTGTAAATAAGACGAAGGTTGGTGTGCACATACACCATTGTCTCTGCCTTGGACTGCTTAAGCCTGTTTTTTTTCATATTATACAAATCCCCATATGTGCTCCAATTCCTCTTGCAACAAGAGGATGAAGTCACCTGAGAGAGGAGCCTCATGGTTAACTGCTAAAGGGAAGGGCTTGTTGCCCCATGATTTGCCCACCAAGAATAGGGCTTCTTAGCCCCCATGTCTCTAATCACATCATATCCTGCAAATCAGCTAGTGCCAGTGGAAAACTCTGCAAAGGCATCCTCCACCTCATCAGGCAATGCTCTATTTTGAAAAACCTGCCAGAATGCATCTTTCCTCCCCTGTGAGATTTCACCATCCATGTGAGGAGGGAATTTGCGGGAAGGTCCACCATTCAACCACTCATGGTTGTAGTATTTTGGGTTCAATGAGTGAGCCAAACAATGTAAAGGTGTGAAATTCTTGTCCCATCTGCTGACAAGAATATCCTGTATAGTACCACAGAAGGCCTCTGGTGATGTCCCATACTTGGGGCACTCACTCTGCAGAATAGTGCTCCTCACAGACTCAATCATGGAATCCCATCCCTCATAAACCTCTCCTAGGATGGGTTTGTCTGTATCTACAAATCAAACCAAAGAAATGATAGGGTCCATGATTTGAATAATTAGATCTACCCTCTCCCATCAAGCATCATCTAGCATTATGTCCTTCACTCTTTTAGATGCTACTTGATCTGTCTTTCTCCAAAAAGACCAAAACTTAGAAATAACCATGGCCCCAAGAGTGGGTTTGACCTCCCTCAACGTCTTCAACATGATGAATGAAGAGGTAAACTGTGTATCAACAATCTTCAACAATGATAGATTGTTGTATTCCTTGTAAATAGTGAGGGCATTTGGATGATTTTGCACAAAGTTACGAATATGTCGTCCATCCTCAATAATGTTACCAATCCAAAGCACATCAGAAGCAATGGATTTCAATGCTAAGTTCAATGAATGGACAATGGAAGGTGCCCAAAACACTTTGTGGATATTTAGCTTCCACAATTATGCCAACAGCTTTGCAAACAGGTGCATTATCTGTAATGATTTGCACACAAAAATCAACACCTACATCTTTAATAACTTTAATAAACAACTCACCCATAAATTGTGCATCCTTGTATTCTCCAAGTGTATCCACAACTTTTAAGAAAATTGGACCATTCAAGGAAGACACCATGAGGTTGATGAGTGGGTGTCGCGCTGGATCTGTCCATCCATCAGAAACAATGCTAACCCTAGATGTTGGCCATAATGCTTTAATAGGCTCAAGCATTTTTTGCACCTCTTTTTTTGCCTTCGTCAACAATGTGGTTCTAAGCTTCTCTGAACCAGGAGGCACATACGACCCTTTAGTTAGAGCTCGTCACATTTCAATAAATAGAGGTGAGCGTGCAAAATTAAAGGATATGAAGTTTTGATAGAAAAAGAAGGCAATGGTGAAATCAAGCTCTTCCTATTTCTCTTTTGAAAAATTTTGTCCATTGGACCAAGTGAAACTGCCTTTCTTTTTGCTGCTTGTTCCCCGATAGAACTCTCAAATGGAAATTAGGTGGTGCCTTTTCTAAAAAATGGAAGGGGGTCATCATTCTTGGTTTTTTTTTATTTTGCAGCCACATTTGCCATACCAACAATGAACTCTTTATCCATTTCTTTCCTCTTTTGTAAAGGAACAACTGTACAAGCTTCAAACCCACAACCTGGTAAAGCCAACAAATGGTCTTTCACATGAAAATATGTGCTTGTGAAAGTATTGTGGCAAAAGTTGCATCTTCAATGCACATTGCTTCCTCCCTTCCGCTTGATCCTTTGCCTATCCTCTCTTCTAACATATTTCCACAAGGGATATTTCTCAATGTTACCTTTAGGAAGAACTCTTCCCTCAACATTACTTGCAGCAGACTTTGATGATATTGGGGGAGGAGGGGCATCTCTAATGGGGACATTCTTCCCCTTCCTTTGCCCCCTACCTGCTACCCTTGATTGAGCCATGAATACTGTAAAAAAAAATAACAAAACATGCACAAATTTGTAAAATAAATGCATCTACAAACTGTTGTAATACAAATGCAAAAAAATAGAGATGAAATGCACTTACCTGATGCTTCAATCTCCTTGCCAAGCACTCCAAACCCTTGGCTCCTTGCTCCAAACTTATAACAACAAACCCACAACTCATTGTTTGCAAAAGGAATGAGAGAAAATGGTAAATAAAAATAGGAATGCGCTGTTTTTAAAGCCCGCGGGTTCCTTTTCGCCGAATTCGAATCCGGTTTTTGGGACATGTTGTGTCCTAACGGGACACGACCTGGATTCAAGCGTGTCTCGTTAGGACACGATGTGTCCCGAATTTAGGACTCGAATTAGGGCGAATCGTGTTCGATTCATAGGATTCAGACACTTGAGGAAAATCCAACAAATCCTGTTTCATAGGATACTAGTAATGATGAGTTTTTGAGTCTGTAACAGGCCTAGGATGTTGAGACTCAATCAGCGAACGAGTACACCTTGGAGTGTTTTTTTTTATCTGGTTAATTATTCCTTCTTTTTAAGAAGCAAATGATTTTTTGGGTTTTTCACTCATTTTTTACCCCAAAGTCGGGGTGACAGTTTGAAGGTTGAGCCCCTAACACATCTTAGTGTCTAGAGTCGATGTATGTTACCATACTAGATCACACAAAATTTTTTGTGGAATTTGGTTAGTTCTAAGTAGTCATTTTTTAATTTTTTAGATTTTCCGCACTGCGTAAATTGCTAATAGAATTGTATTTGTAATGTAATAAGTGATGTCTAGAGAAGTTGTATGGAGCATGAGTAATGAAATTTGCACCTCTTACCCTCAACTCTCTACTATGACACACTTTGAGGGGTTAAAAATGTGTTTTGAACCCTCAAAACCCACTTTCCTAAGTTTAGTGAGAAATATGACAATTAATTAAGCCAAAAATTAAATAAATGGAGAAAAATAAATATCCACACATGTTAAATGTTGTGGAAATGAGGTGGAAAATTATGGGGAAGTTAAAGTGAAGTCCCAAGATGATGTGGACCCCTAAAATCAAGAAAGGACATGTGCTCAAATAAAATCGAATTTATGGCATTAAATGAAAAAGTTGCTTACTTGGAAATTCGAATTTGTAAAGTTAATGCACATTTAGGAGGATTTGGGAGAATATTTGGTGGAGATTTTTGTGGGAAATTGTCCCCACATGGGTTACCACCCATATACACTAGTCATTCTATCATAAAATTTGAATTTGGCACACAAGGGAAGAAGAAAATGATGTCTATTTGCCAGAATTCAATTTTTACACTTGGCATTGGAGCTCCATTCAACAAATTCGAATTTCTCTTTGGGATCGTCACTTCATGCCACTTGTTTAATCACTTCTACATTGGGATTGACTCCCATAGTTCTATATAACAGAGCCTTGAGCTTTCATTTGTATATATTGTGACTAACTATTTTGCTTGCGGAAGCGCTGGTTTCTTGTACACTTTCAAAAATATCAATAAAGACTTTGGGGTTTCATCCATGAGGATTTTCTCCTTTGGGAGTGTGATGAATTGTTGATCATTGGTATAATTCGTTTTACTTATGCTTTGATCTAATTTCTTTCCATATGCTCTTGTAGATTTGTTAATGTAGAGCTATCTTGCATTGACATTGATTTAGCAGTATGCTCTAGGTATAGAATGCTCTAGTTGGTTTTAAATAAATCTCTAGAGTTTCTTATCATTGTTTATTGTTAAATCTATATGGAACTAATTCTTGATTGAAGTTTTGTAGAGGGAACATTTTGTTGGGATCACAGAAACAAGTGTGAGGGGGAAGTCTTTGGAGAAACCAACCCACTCTTGATCAATGTTTTAAAACTCCGACTCGGCTGAGGGTCGACTCCGACTCGGTATCGACTCAGCCGACTCGATTTCAATGACTCGGTCGTTGTAAAAAATACATTAAATATTTATTTTTTTTAATAAAAAAACATAGTTTTAAAGATTTTCATTCATGTTTCCAAACACACAGCATTATAATATAGATGGAAGACAACATATGATCAAAGTAGGCTCATGAATATATCCATTATATCAAAATGGCACCTAGTGCATTGTCCAATGGTAATACATACATGATCAAAGATTCAAAACAAAAAACACATAACCAAGGAGGCTAGAAATG
This sequence comes from Pinus taeda, assembly GCA_000404065.3. Taxonomy (NCBI): domain Eukaryota; kingdom Viridiplantae; phylum Streptophyta; class Pinopsida; order Pinales; family Pinaceae; genus Pinus; species Pinus taeda. The sequence continues at coordinate 16,547 of APFE030634397.1, read as the reverse complement.
GCCTCTACAACAAAAGTAAATTGTGACCAGACTCTAGTACCATTGGCTAGTAGCTACTGCCAGAGGAGCCAAAATCATGTGGATCAATCTCTGAATCATCATCAGAGTCAGACAGGGGCCCCATGGCTCCTCATCATCATCATCATCTCCAACTGCAACTGTAGAAGTGGTAGCACTAACAGGCTGTGCAGCAGATGCAAGCTGAGATAGAGAAGATATGTGGTTGTGCTTCTGTCCTGGAACTGGAGTCCTTGCTGGCTGTGAGGCTGAGGATGGTAGTATAGGTGGATCGGGATCTGCATTCAACTAAACATCATGTTCGAGTGATGCCTCCCTATCTAAATCAAAATCAAGATTCTCATTAGGATCAAACTCTGCTTAATGACTCTCCACTACCCAATCTGATGTTGGATCAATGTCTTCCAACACATTGGGATTTGAATCAGGGCTTTTGTTTAGCAATTGGTTTCGTCTGAGCCGGAGGTTGTATTGGACATAGACTAGATCATTTAACCGCTTTTGATCCAAATGGTTTCTCTTCTTTGTGTGAATCCTCTCAAAGATAGACCAATTACTCTCTCACCCAGTAGCACTGCAAGTTTGACTCAAAATACGAATTGAAAACTTTTGCAATTCAGGACAATGGCCACCAAAAGCCTCCCACCATTGTGCTGCAAAAAACATAGGAGTGTAATGAGTTAGCTCAACAAAATTACAAATTATATCCAACTTTCAAATTATAAACGATTTAACAAAATTAAAAAAAAAAGTAAAACTATTAAGAATTTGAAAATTGAAATTTTTGTTTACCCGGCTTATCTGCTTCTCTTGCAATCTTTGCTAGGTTCTTCCCAAAGGTACCCGAGGCATTGCTGAAGGTCGTGACCTGACGGTATATCTCCAGCTAATCAGGCTCCAATGGAATCATGAGATCAATGCAGTCAATCAGTCCATCTTTGACCTCCCCCCTCAAAGCTCCTGAATCCTTAGCTTTATAATGACACCGTGGGTTCAAAAAATACCTAGCTGCATGTATAGGGCGATGGAGTTGATTGTTCCATCTTTCATCAATGATTGCCCAAATGGGCCCATACTTAGCCACTCTATCCCTGTATGCTCTCTTTATTTGCTCCTTTGCTTGATCTATAGCCTCATAAATGAAGCCCATAACCAATCTTTCCCCATCCACCAACCACAATACCTTAACCAGTGGCTCAGCAAGCTTCACAATCTCTGCTACCTTTCTCCAAAAAGTTTCTTCATTAACTTTCTTTTCCAATTCTTTGCCTTCCAGTTTGTGAGACCAATTGCTTTGATTCCATTCATCACTGGAAAACATCTTTTGCAAGTTTCTATTTTGGGAAAGCATAGATTACAATGTCAAAAAATGAGTAGCAAATCTAGTGATGGCAGGCCTAATAATATCCCTGCCCTTAGTGTGTTTCCTCATGAGGCTCAAAATCCATGAATGATTGTAGATAAATTTTGTTATGCTTTTAGCATGATCTACAGTGTTTTTGACCCAATCTAATTTTCCAATATCCTCAAGCATGAGGTCTATGCAATGTGCAGCACATGGGGTCCAAAAGATGGTCTTGTGTTTTTCCTCTAACAGTTTACCGATAAGAACATAGTTAGAGGAATTATCTGTGATGACTTGAACAACATTAGCCACCCCTACCTCCTCAACAACCTGATCCAATAGCTGAAACAACAATTGCCCATATTTTACCTTATTAGATGCATCAACTGATTTTAAAAACATGGTTCCCCGTGGAAAGAAGATAAGAAAGTTTATGATGGTACGGTTTCTTTGATTAGTCCATCCATCTGACATGATGGTACGTCTTGTTTTTGCCCATGAGTCCTTGAAATCTTTCAAATACTCATTAATGGAGGCAATTTCTTTCTGCAAACAATACCCCCTTAGCTCATGCATAGTAGGGCCTTTGAAGCCTTTTCCAGCAGCATGTATGGCATCAAACATAGGCTCATAATATGGTGAACGGGAAGCATTGAAGGGGATATCAACATCATACCACCATCTAGCTATGTAATCATAAGTAGTCTCCCTCAATTCTTTCTTCCAATGGTCATCTAAAGTCAGCTGCATGTGACTTTTACTATCTTGAGAACCATGTGCATCTGATGGAAAGGAGGGAGTGAAATAACTTTTGATAGTCATATCACCCTTTTTCATTCTACCCATTCCCTTATCTTGAACAGAACCAAAAGAGGGAGGAACATATTGGAAAAGGTTGGATGCATCAGTATGAGGGATAGAGGAAGAACCCTCAAAATCATAATGGGGGTTGGTAGCCATCATTTTTTGTATCTCCCACTTCCTCCCTATTTCAGCGTCTAACTCTTTTTGCCTAGCCTTATCTTCTTTAAACTTCTCAAAGCTGGCTAACAATTCCTTCCTAATATCCCCAATTTCTAGTGAGGTACATGGAGTAATTTGGCCTCTAATCCCCGCCAAGTGTTGTTTCAGCCTATTAATGCCCCCAGGACCAGTGTTGTGGGGGAGCGCTTCCCCCCCCCTCGCTCCCACTCCCAACCCGCGCTTCGGGTGGTAGCGGCTCGGGAGCGCGCTCCCGATAAAAAAATTTGCGCTCCTTGCCAATTTAGGGAGCGACATCGGGAGCGTCGCTCCCGGAGCGAAAATATTAACACCCCCAGGAGCAAAAAAAAGCACCACTCCGCTTCCGCAGAGCGTTAAATATTCGCTCCGGGAGCGAATTGACCGACGCCGGGAGTGATCTGGGCAGAAAAAAAGCCGTGGACGCGAAAAGAATTTCCAATTTGAAAAAAAAAAATTGTTTTAAAAGCCCAATGGGGCAAACAAACATTTCATTATCACTTGAATGAGAGCCAGAGCAAGAGCAAAGGAGTGAGGAGAAGCGAGGAGCAAGTGCCGAGGAGTGAGGAGCAAGCCTGCAGAGAGGTAAGTAACTTAGTAATTTAGTTAGTTTAATTTAGTTAGGTAGTAATTTAGGTAGTTTAATTTAGTTTATTAACTATACTTAGTAAAAAAATTATGAATCTAAATTAAATTAATGGATTAAATTATTAAATTAATTAATCTAAATAAATTAAATTAATTTGCAGATTCAAAAGTCTACGAATATCAAATATCATGGACCTGGCTATATTTCTTGGGATTTTCCTCTTCTTGGTCCCTTTTATGGTTATTATGGTGCTAGAGAGTAGAAAACGGAGGGGCCAAAATGAAGAGGGGGATGAAGAAGCCAGAGAAAGTGGATTTGATGAAAACCTCGGTGAGGAGGAGCTCGAGGAGGGTGAACATGACTCTCAAAAAACTAAACAAGACCAAACCCCATTGTGGAAATATGTTAACAGGCTTGAAGTAGGGAAAGGGGGTGGAACCACTAAATTTCATTGCCCCCATTGCAACAGTGATTACACAGGTTCATACACCCGTGCTAGAAAACACCTCTGCGGGAAAAGGCCATGGGATGGAGACAAACAAATAGGAATCAAAACTTGTCCAGCGGTGTCAGCAGTGGATAGAGCCAAATACATAAGGGAAGAGGAGGAAGCCCAATACAAATCAAAAAAATCAAGGGGTTTCTTTGAACCAAGCTCACAATCACAAAGAACTCCTTCAACATCCTCCCAAGGCAGTGGATATGAAGGCACAGGGTCATCAGGTTTAAGGCGTAGAACCATATCAGGTTTCCTTGATGAGGGGTGTAGGAATGATGTGGATTCAAAGGTTTACAGGTTTCCCTATGCATGTGGGATACCATTCAATGTTCTTCGCTCACCTTATTGGCATGAAATGGTTTCTGCCATAAATGATGCCCCTAAAGGATACAAGAGCCCTGGGTATGACAAGGCAAGAACCGTTGGACTTGATCATGAAAAAGCAAAAATATCACATTCTTTGAATAGAATGACAAGTTCTTGGACTGACCATGTGGTGTCCATTGTATCTGATGGATGGACAAATGTAAAAGGCAAGCCATTGATAAGTGTACTTGCTGTGTCTGTTAGTGGTGCCATCTTTCTAACTGCACATGATTACTCAGACAAGTTCAGGACTGGCATCAACATTGCAGAAGCATTACTTGAAACAATTGACCGTATTGGGCCATACAATGTCATCCAAGTCATCACTGATAATGCTCCTAATTGTAAGGTAGCGGGAGCAATTATTGAGGATAAATACCCCAACATATTTTGGTCTGGATGTTTGGTTCACACATTGAACCTTCCGATGCATGATGTTGTCAAGAACAAAAATGCCCAATACCAATGGATTGGTGATTTATGCAAGAAAGGCAAACAAATGATAAAATTTATTACAAATCATAGCAATACACATGGCCTTTTCCACAATCACTCGAGATTGGAGTTGTTGAAGATTGCGAAGACCAGATTTGGTAGCTATTACCTCACCTTCATGCGCCTTTTGAAGGTAAGAGAGTCATTGGCTAGCATGGTATCAAGTCCACATTGGCAGGTATTAAAGGAAAGGGCTACAAATGTCGCTGACAGGCGAGGTTTTGAACTGGTGGAGGAGGCCGCTCTTGATGGTTAGTTTTGGACAAGTGTGAGGCAAGTATTGGATTTCACCAAGCCCATTTATCACATGATTTGGTTTGCAGATACAGACAAACCAGTGATTGGCGAGGTGTATGAGCAGATGGATACCATGTTGGGGCAAATAAAAGATATTGTTCATAACAAAGATCCCGACTTGTACAAACTGATTCACGATTGTGTGTGTGAACGGTGGAATAGATTTAATCTTCCACTACATTGCTTGGCGTATATCCTTACGCCAAAATACTACTCTATATCTTGGTTGAGCCAACCTGCACCAGGGGGTGGGATTAGGACCAAACCCCATTTAGATGTAGAGGTAACTAGTGGATATTTGCAAGCATTAGAAAATTTGATACCTAACAGGGAGGAATGTGCAGCTGTGCGCCTTGAAATAGGCAAATACTTCAGTGGCACTGGTTTGTTTGGTAACTTCCATGCAATGGAAGATAGAGATAGATTTGATTCTCTCACATGGCGGGAAATATATGGCGGCCAGGGACTTTTGCCAAAATTGGCAAAAAAAGTTCTTTCACAGGTTGTAAATACTTCTTTTGGAGAGAGGTGTTGGAGCACCTACAATACATACATAATGTGAAAAGAAACAGACTCAATGAAAACCGAGCAGAAAGCTTGGTTTATGTGCACTACAACTTGAGGTTGTTGAGTCATTACTGTGATCGGGCTTATGAGGATCCCACATATAAAATTTGGGACAATCACCCAGAGGATGACAATTTGGAGGATGGCATTGTACATCTTGAAGAACTGGAAGAGGATGAAGATGAAGCAGCTGCAGCAGCCACGCCACCTCCACCTCCACCATCCAGTAGCAGTGCTCAAGTTCCGAGTCTTGTTCCTTTGCTGTCGCCACCTCCATCTACACCCTCACATGGAGGGCATGTGCCTTCTAGTTCCGGTAGTCGGTCTGTGCAGGAGACTCCTAGAAGACCACCACGACCTGCTTATACTCCTGGAGACTCTCGTGGCAAGGGCCACATGTAGATTTATAGTTTACTTGTCTTTTCTAGTTTCTATTAGTTTTCATAACTGTTGAGTTTTGACTCCTTGACTCTTGACTCTTTCATATCATAATGATATTTTTTGTAAACAATATATGACTGTGACAATGAAAATTTGAAGTTTGAAGTTGGCAATTATAACTCATTGGTAATGATTGTGAATTATGAATATGATGCTTCGTGAAAGACTAAAGTTGTTTTCATTTCATTATTCATGTTTCATTTTATAACATTTCATTTCATGTTAACAGTTAGAACTTAGAACTTAGAAATATCTAAGATATTATTT
>APFE030634397.1:0-10297 GCA_000404065.3 Pinus taeda | reverse complement strand
CTTCTGAAAATGGTCGCTCCCACTCCCCGCTCCCAAGTAACACTGCCCAGGACCTTCCTTAATTTTCCTTTGGCAAAATTTGCAATGCATTTGACTATCAACCATTTCAACATATGCCCAACCAGGATCTCTCACTCTAGGTGCCATTTTTTTGACTAGGAAATGAAAGCAAACAATCTGAAAATGAAAAAAAAAAACATTGATTCAATGTTTATTTCTTTCACAAAAAACACTCTTTAGGATTTCTAGATATGCACCTAAAATTTAATAAGCAAAAACAGATTTGTACAAGTGCAAAAAATACCTCCAGGCACAAACTGGCTCCTCAAGCTTGTTGTAAGAAATCAACTCCTCAATGCTGCTCTGAATGCTGCTCCAATCGCTGCCCAAGAAGCTCCTCACTCCAGCTACAATGCTTGCCTAAGACTCCTCACTGCTGCTCCAAAAACAAACTCAACAACTGCTCACAAACTTTCACTGAAGTTCTCACTCAAATGCATGAGATGGCTGTGAGAGAATGAGAGCATTTGAGTGGGTTAAATAGGGTTTGAGAGAGGGGAATGGACCCCAAATAACACTTAACCAATTTTTAAAACAACTTGGAGTCCCCAACACTCAGCAAAATGTTAAAAATTAAAAAAAATATATATTAAAAATCGATGTTTTTATGGTTTATTGGCCGCATTGATTAACCCGGCTGAGTAGTTATGGATCCGGCCGAGTCGGATGAGTTATGACTGATTCGACCGAGTCATGCTATAACTTGGCCGGGTCAGTCATGACTCGGCCGACTGAACCGTTTTTTTGTGCTGGGTTGAATTTTTTTTTTTTTTTTTTTATTATTTGTCCCGGCTCGGACCAACTCGGTCGAATCAGTTTCGAACCGGTTGGATCTTAAAACATTGCTCTTGATACATTCTTAAAGGAGCTCTCATTTGTTCTTTGAGCCTTCGTAGTCTTATCTTACAAAGTGGTTTTGTAGGGGTTTTGGCACATAGCTTGTACACAAGCCGAGCACTTCTAAATTTAAATCTCTTTTGAAAAACATTGTACTTTATTTCTTTCATTTGCTATCTAAGAGCTTGAAGATGGCTACGAAAAGACGAGAGTTTACTCTCACTCTTTAGCTTAGCCTTTTGTAAATTATAATTGTACATATACGTTTTATCTTGTTGATTTTTTCACTAATACTTAACTTATTTTGTAGTCATTGTTTGGATTGTTTGCTAACTCTTGTGTGGTAGATTTTGAAGAGCAACCTCTCGCAACATCTAACAATTGTTTGCAAGGCCTTTGGCAAATGTTGGGGATTCAATTTCCAAGGATTTCGTGGGCCTGTTTGAGGCTTAATTTGGCCAAGTCGAGTTCACTAGAGGGCTGCCCATTTTCCTCTCTAAGCCATGTGCATTTGGAGGAAACTCACACCTTGTTTCCCTTGCATAAGTTTCGTGAGATCTCGTCAGTACTTTCTCAAATAAGGAGGTCTAGTGTCCAAGTTTCAAGCAATTATTGTGAGGACTCTCCTTGAAGTTTAATTGAGGACTTTGAAGGGCTCTCTTTTCATTGTAATATTAATCAAAGATCTAATTTGCTTGTGGGAGCCTGGAATTTCTCTCATCGTATCCTATCTCCCCATTTAGAGGGAGGCTTCGCTTGGGTGGATTGACATTTGCATGGTTTAAACTTTCATACCTTATTCACTTGCATGCTTTAATTGGGAATTAACACAAACTCACTATCACATTTCATTAAGTTAAAGTTTGTTACAATTTCATTTGAGCTTTGCATTCTCTATCTCATTGTTGCTTGAAGCTACAAGCTTACACTTTACTTTGGACAATTCATCTTTTACATGCAAGCATTTTATATTCTTAACAAACTTTGATTCGTTTCCATTTACCTTGGTAAATTATGAGCACTTGAATACATGCTTCGTTTTTATGCTACATTGTTATTTTGAATATTGAAGCAATTTATTGTCATTGTCTATTTGAAACAAGTTTTACTTTCAAGCAAATTACTTGTATCATTTTAATTCATTAATGAGATACATGCAACACTTGTAAGCTAATTTTATTCCTCGAATTGAAGTTATAATTGCAACTTATTTTGAACACTTTCATTTTCAAGCATTGCAAATCAATCTCTTTGAAGCATTTGCATTTGCATTATTTTATTTTGGGGAAAAAAACTTACATACATTTCATCTAGGCATTTTAGTATAGGAAGACCCCAAGGCTCATTAAAATTTTACTTCCAATATAAGTTGGTTGAAGTAGACATCTTTGGGATCCTCTACTCCTCTATTGACTCCTTACTGTGAGATCCATATCTTTGGGTGAGGGTGAGGTCTGAGGATTGAAGAGTTAAATTGTAATCTTGTTGTAGAGATAATTAATAAAATTAACCAAGAGCACTTTCCATTACATTTTCTATACTTGTCCCTTGATCGTTTTAGTTTTCATATGCAAAGTCTATTCCAAAAGCAAGTATTGTAATCTTTTCAAACAAGTGTTTTCTTTTCATGCTTCAAGTCTAATTACATATTGATGTCTTGGTTTAACACTTTTTCTCTTTCACATTTCCAAGTTTGTTACTAATTTTTGGGTTTTGGCAAGATATGTTTCACATGTTTTGATTTATAAAGTTGATTATCTCAAAAGCATTTTGTATTTTACATATCTTGTGCTAACAATTTTTGTTTACATTTCAGGGTTACTTTGCTTTCGCTTTTGAGAGCATTGCATTTTACTTTGAACAAATATATCTTTAAATTGTTGAGCAAATTCCTTATAAGGCAATGGTTTTATGATTTTTGTCATTAACATTGTATTTCAAGTTGCTCACTTCATATTTCCTCATAAATCCTTAAAAGTAATCCATTTTCACTATAACACTCTCCTAGAAAATCACATATTTTAACTTAACTTTTCATTAGGGATCACCCCCCTTAGCTAACCTAGGAGATAGCTCAGACGAAGAAAGTTGGGATTAGTGTGACAACCCCTTCTCTGAGTTCCCTGCCACCAACCACACCTTGTAGGGTTGAAGACTTTTCTCACTAAGTTGTAGGTAGGTGTAGGCAACAGAGTCAACACAACCAAGGAATTGATATATCTATTTTCTTGAGTTTATTTGTCATATTTTACGTGGGTATATCTAGTTTATTTGTGCAAATATAGAAAAGGGTATAGCTATAACAAATTTTTACTGCAAATTTTTCATTTTACAAGGCTCCACTTATACGAGTAATTATTTTAATTCGCCTTGTTTTATCTCATATTGGTTTAACAACTATTTTACATTGGCATATCTTAGTTTATTGGTGCATATCTACAAAAGGGCATAGCTATAACAAACTTTTACTGCAGATTTTTCACTCTAAAAAACTCCACTTATACAAGTAAGTACTTTAATTTTCCTTGTTTTAGCTCAGATCAATCTAACAAGTACATATCTTAAATATGTAGCTTAGAATTGTTTTCTGCATAAATCACAGACCTTTAAAAATAGGACAGCAAACTGTTTTACACAACAACCCCCATAACTAATTGTTTAATCATAGAAATCTCTACATATTTGGCTAGCATATTCTATGTATATCAAATTTGACTACTTACCATATCTTGTTAGTATTTTATGTACCTCTATTTTATTGTATTTACACATTTTTTTCATAATATATCAGCAGGACAATATTAAAAACTCCTCCCCTTCATCCATTCAACCCCATTACAAGGAACTGGTCTTGTATTAATTAGTTGGAAACTTGGAGTCCTCCACAGGAAACCTCCCATAGCCTTTTCGATAGGAGCTGGGCTTAAAGAGTGGGGACTTAGGCTGAGGCGACAGTGTGACTTGGTCTTGTGTGTGTCGACTGAACATAATTGAACGAATCTTCAAAAATCCCTGCTAATAGGAGCGATAACATTTTCTGGTGTTGTTGCCACGGAGGAAGATCTTTTAGCCATGGTTCCATTGGTACAACAGCTTGATGAGTTCTTATTTTCTGTATTTGTACTTTGATGAGATTGTTACATGTAGTACTGACTTGCAGGATCTCATCTAGGTACTCCACTTCAACAAAATATAAAAGGTGTACAACGCTAGAGACTATTGTTTGAGGTATTAAGTCAAGTAAATAAGGTATGTATTGGCAACTTCATTGTGGTATTCTTATTGGTGTTTTTCATCTCATTTCTTCATGCTAGCCTTACTTCCAAATACCTACTAACAAAGAGATGGAGCTACCTCCGTGGTTAGCATAATGTTATGACCTAGTTGACTTTCCTACTATGAGGGGTTTTCTTTATGATTATATAGTTGGGTCACATGACAACTTGTTTCCGTGGATATGGGGAATTAGTTGTAAATCATCTCTTTGCATGTACCAAATATTGTAAGAAAAATGACTTCTGCTATGAGGATGTCATGATGAAATATTTCATGATAGGTATGGAAGGATTTATAGTGACATGGTATGAAAGCATTAGCAAAGGTATGTTTGCATCTTTTGTAGAATTCCTGAAAGCATTTGGTGCAAGATGGAATTATGATTCAGGAAGTTGGATTCCCCTTGTTCGACAAATAGAAATACTCTATTTTCCATAAAAGCTTCAAGAAGAAGGCCTTGGTATTTTACCTTCAAGTGGGGATGTTAGTGAAGAAGAAAAGGATCTTCTTGAAGAGGTTCATCCTTTTCCTTTCTCCCATGAGTTAGAAAACAATGACATGTGGGTTTCCTATTTGAGAAGTCTTAAAGAATTCATTAACAAAGAAGACCAAAGGACAATGGAATTAAATGTGTCATCTTAGGAAGAAAACAATGTTATGGTGGATATAAATAAGATATTTTTGACCATATAGATAGAGAAGATGAAGACTTTGAGATAGGGAGAATTGATGAAGGATTTTCTCATCTTTCCATCACCAATCAAGATATAATTGAAGAACAAGAATATGAGGAGAGTCTTGATGTCAAGATTATTCAAGAACCCACCCACCCTCATCCAGATGAAAACACATGTTCAACAAGTTACCTTCCTTTCCAAGAAATTCATCTTCATGATGCATCTAATAGTGACTTGGAAGAGGAGGCTTCAATAACCAAGCATGCTATTAAAGAGGATTGTGACCATGCATAAATGGAAGACATTGATTAATTTGTCAAAGTTGACAGGTGCAAGTGGGGTATGAGCTGTGCTAATTTTGATGGTGATCCCATTTATAACACAGATACTGAGAAATATCAAATTGTTGAATTTGGGCTTCATGAATAGGCAAGTTATTCCAAAGAGCATGAGAAACCATATCAATCGATATAGGAGCAAGCTAGAGAAGAGACTTTTCAGCAGTGAATGTCCTTGATATGTGATTTTTAGGTGTAGAAAGATCCATTTGACTAGGAATATATCAACCTAGGTCTAGCCAAGTTGGGTCACCTAGGGAATCATTTTCCTGACAAGATAGCCCTCCAAAAAGTTCGATCTCCTAGCTTCGCCTGCGTTGGTGTCTCCCAAGGCCTCCTCTGATTTTGAAGCCATTCCGATGGAGTTGTGGGAAAATGCAAGCCCTAGCTCTGAGATCAAACTTTGCCCTAGTATCCCCAAGGCTAGTGCCTCATAGGATCAATTCAACACCTTTAAGTGAATATTCTTTCTTTAATCCTTTCCCCCTCCTTGTCTGGGTTGAGAACATCATTGGTTGCTAAACTCTTTGCCTCCTAACCGAGACTGGGTCCACTTGGTCCCATGTGGTCCTGTTCCTTTGAAAAGACAATTCTTCAAGAACCATCCGGGATAACAATTTCATTAAGGATTTTAGGGATTGGGAAACTCTTTCACAAGTCATATTCCCTAAACCTAACCCTCAAATCCTCCCATCCTTCTCCTAGAAGACATTGTACCTTGCTTAGAAAGCAAGCAAGCTCTATCCTTCAACCTCTTTTGGAAAGGGATCATTTGGGTCACTCCTTATCGACTCATTGATTTATCCTTCATTGGTGACTCCATAATATATCGGGTCTCCTCCCATCGGTGAAAGTCCGTAAATAGTAGGGAGTCTTAGCTGAGGTGGCAGTGGGCTAAGTCTCCATTTGTTGCCCTTGGTCTAGCACTCGCCCTTTAGGTTCCCTGCTAGTTTGAGTGGTAACAGGTCCCCTTCTTTTCGCCTTCTTCCCTTATGCCACAACCCTTTTGGGCTCGCGAAAGCCTCTTAGAGGCTTCCCTTAGGGTGTCGTGGGCCTTAGGGCCTCAAAACCCTAGGCCGTAGCCCTTAGAGGCCTCTGGACCCTCCTAGCCAAGCTGCAACCCTCTAGGGCTTGTCGTAGGCCTCCTAAGGTCTCTTCCCTTGAGAAGCCAGGCCTCTAAGGCCTTTTGACCCTCATTGTTGCCTTCCTTAGCCTTGTTTCTTTCCCCTCTAGCCTTCTTCCTTGCCCTCATTTTCCCTAACCTACCTCTGAGATTTTTGGACTGAATATTGGTGAGTTTTGCAGGAAGAAATTGGCTCAAGATTGGTGTTTTCAGGTGCCAAGTACATATGGAAAAATTTTGGCAAATTGGGCAAGTAACCTTCAAGGCTTTAAGCCTAGGGTTTGATCTCTAAACCCTTGTCTTCTCACTGTTTTGCTACAGCTGTAATAAATCCTTCATAACAGTGATAAATTTCATTCTTAAGTGCCCTAAAATCACATTTAAGTGACCTAAGCACACTAAGAAATTCATGGTAAAATTTTACTTGTGTTTTGGTAAGTTGGGCATTAATTTTTGAGCATAGATCTACCTATTTAATGACTGAAATATCTCTGCATAACCAGTAGATCAGATTTGATATAAATCTGAAGATCACATCTTAAAGGGCTTAAAAATCTAATTTTTCAATTTGGCAAACTTGTTCTAGCATTTGACAATTTTTGGACACAAGTTGGTACACACTTTCTGTCAATTTTAGGTATGTTCTATGCTTAGAGCAATTTATTTCAATTTTCACATTTAGCTCAATATATTTTCCAGATTAGCAATCACATCAGCATTAAAGTAAACTGTAGATAGAACATAAACATAAATCACAGAAGACAAGCCAAGACAAGAGGACACAAGACGTGGCGCTAGCTAGGGACAAACCCCAGTGTGGGGAACCAGTGTTCCACTGGGACTCGCCCCCCCCTAGGGGTCTAGTTTCCCCGCTCCCCCACACTTCGGGGACTTGGGGACGAGTAGGGGTCGTTTCTCCATGCTCCCAAAAATGAGGGGACTCAAGGGGACGTGCCAAGGGGTCGTTTCCCTTTCCTGAGGGGGCGTTTCCAAAAAGGGGGACGAGGGGGTTCATGAAGGGACGTGGCAGGGCGAAGGGGGATGAGAGGGGACGAGGGGGGATGTGGTACACGTATTTGAAAAAAAATGATTTAAATTAAATGTTTTAACACAAAACTAAACTTTAATTAACTTAAAACTAAAACTAACCTTTAATTAACACTTAAACTTAAGCGTAGGGTTTTGGAGTTTCATGTTATAAACTTATAAAGCCGCATGCGTGAACGCTGAACCCTCAGACGGTCACACTCAGAGCCTTCACTCCACTCGAATTCAGAACTCCTCCCTCCCGTCGAGCATCCTACGAGCAGCGCTGCAGCAGTTGCCAACTTGCCAGTCCATGTCCACGGTCCAGCATTGTTCCAGTGAGCAGCGGTGCAACAGTTGCCAATCTAGCATTGTTCCAGTGAGCAGCGAGTAGCGGACTGCTACAGGTAAGTACAAAAGTCACAAAATTGTTAGTGATTTTTATTTTTTTTTTTCATTTTTAATTTTTTTTTTGAATCTGCATTTGCGTGTTTTATTTTTTTTTCATTTTTTGTTAATTTTTTTTTAAAATTTACTGTATGTACTATTTTCAGTTTCTGTGGTCTGGTATGGTGTAATGTTTATTATGTTTTCAATTTTTCTAATGCAGAATGCGTGATGATAATTTTTTTTTTTTAATTTGTAATGGCAAAGGAGTTCTGCTTAACTAGTGTTTTTAATTTTGTTTCTTCAGTTGGATTTATTGCTTCAAGTTTGTCAAACTTGTCAGTTGTATGAGTCTAATGATTAGACTCTAATCATTAATGTATTTGAATTTTGATTTCTACAAAAAATAAATTACAAACTTCAGGGTCACTATTTTAAATTTTTTACGCTGCTGTTTTTTTTCATTTATTTTATTTTATTTTATTTTATGTTTTGAGTGTTCAGTGTGTTTAAAAAAAAAAAAATTGAAACTGTTTTTGTAAATCTTAATTTTTTAAAATTGTTTATAATTTTTGACTGTATTAATTTCTATTTTTTTCTTGTAAATTAAAAAAAAAAATCAGTGTTCAAGAATCAAAACTTCAATGTGTGTGGCATGTGCTGTAGCTATAATGTTTCTAAATTTTTTTAATTTTCATTACAAGTTGCAACCTACAGGCTGCAACTTACATTTTGATTTGTCATTCAACTTACAACTATGAGTCAAAGTCAAACTTCTTCTAGGAACAGTGAGAACAGTGATAGTAGCTATAGTGGTAGTGAGCCACATGATGCACAAGAAGAAGTTGAAAGCGGTCACAAGGGGGCAAGATACCAGAATAGGCATGGTGTAGATTCTGGAGGCCCACCAAGAGAGCTGGAAAAAATTGCAAAGGGGACATTTAATCCTCTAAAACCACTTCTAATCTATGCAACTAGACTGCCAAAAAAGAATCCAAAAGTTGGTGGTGGCTCACGTGATTGGGTCTGCAATATTTGTGGACATCACTTTGTTGGTAGCTATACCAGGGTGAAGCAACACATTTTGGCTATTACAAGTAAAGGAGTCAATATGTGTCCCTCAAAGACCTTGAATTTAGCTCAAAGAGAGCAACTTTGGAGGCTAGAAAGGGCAGCCACTGGAAAAGGATTGTTTTCTAGTAGACATGTTGATCCATCCACAAATAGTCTTCCATCGAGTGCTTCATCAAAAAAGACAAAGGTTTCTACTGGTGCATCTCGTTCTTCTGCAATGGGTGGTACTGGTACAGTGTTTGGGATGTACAACATTCTAGATCGAGATGACACAGATGATGCAATTGGCAAATTTCTTTTTGCCAATGGAATTCCCTTCCATGTTGTTCGTTCTCCTTATTACAAGGGAATGGTCCAAGCAATTGCAAAAATAGGGCCTTCATATGTACCACCTGGAGAGCATAAACTACAAACAACAATTTTGGATAGACAAGTGTCCAAAATTAATGTGCAGAAAGAGAGAATGAGACAAACATGGTTGAGGTTTGGTTGCTTTATTGTTATGGATGGATGGACTGACATCTGAAAATGCCCACTAATCAACATCATAGTGACATCTTCAAAAGGTCCATTCTTTCTTAAAGCTGTTGATTGTTCTGGAAAACGCAAGGATGCATCTTTCCAATTTGAGCTTCTTCGAGAAGCTATAGAGGATGTTGGGCCTGATAGTGTGGTGTAGGTTGTGACAGATGCAGCAACAGTTTGTAGATTAGCTAGGTTATTGATTCAAAACAGGTATCAACACATTTTTTGGACTCCTTGTTGTGTGCATGCACTCAATAATGCACTGAAGGACATTGGCAAGATTCAGTGGATATCAGACTTGGTGTCAGCGGCAAGAGATGTGCAGATGTTTATCTGCAACCACCACACCTCCTTGGCTATGTACAGGGCTCACACGAGGAAGGAATTCCTCAAGCCCACTGATACTAGATATGCTAGCTATTTTCTCTTATTGGAGAGGATGATAGAGGTACAAGCACCTCTACAATCCTTGGTTGTGAGTTCAGAGTGGGGAAGGTGGTCAGAATCAAAGTCAGACACTGGGAAGAAGGTCAGGCTTCAGGTGTTGGACAATGATTGGTGGGCAGATTGTTCTTATTTGGTGTCATTCTTAGGCCCTATTGTGGAGGTCATTCGTTACACTGATTCAAATGCTCCTAGTCTTGGAGAAATTTATGAGACCTTTGATAGCATGTTGGGTCGTGTGAAAGTAGCCATTCAGCAGAGGGAGCCCTCATTAGAGTTCTATACTTCCCAGATTCGACCCATCATTTAGCGTAGGTGGGATCACATGAACACACCTTTGCACATGGCAACATATGCATTAAACCCAAAATGGTATGTTGAGAGACCTGGGAGGGTGCCTCCTATTGATGATCCAGAGGTAAAGAAAGGCTTCCTAGATGCAATTGCAAAGATGTACAGTGAGGAGGAGGGGTCAAAATTTCGAAGACAGTTTGTTCAGTTTGCATCTCTTAGTGGGCCCTTCAACACAC
>APFE030634396.1:1363-28869 GCA_000404065.3 Pinus taeda | reverse complement strand
ATATAAAAATGAATTATAAAATTAGTAATAATAAGTAAAGTTAACAAAAGTAAAAAGAAATCAAATAAGCAAAAGTTAAATTAAGAAAAAGTGTTGAATTAAGTAAAATTTGAACAAAGAAATAAAATTTGCCATGTTAAGACATGGATTGTGTGCATGTGGATCCCCTTTCAATATCTTTCCACTTTTAGAACCATTTGTTCTATTTAATGGATAAAAAGAGAGATAAGAAGTATTCTATCATGGCCGAAATTTTATTTTCTTTGTATAAATTTAATGTAAATAAGCCTGGATGTTATTCTCTAATAGTCCCACACCACTTTATTCTTTATACCCTAGTTTACAAAATAGCTATATCAGATACATGGTATCTCTAAATCAATACAATTGTTCATATATTATTCAATACCCATCTACATGTAGCATGGATTTGTTTTCTTGTATTAGACATATTGTATTTGCCACTGATTAAACAAATTTTCGTTATCAACAATGTAAGGGCGCAGTATCCCTTATGATGAGTTTCTTTAAACAGGTGTTATATTTACTCGTTGTACATAGGGTAGACTTAGTACCATGACTATCATAACCGTCACGCCAGCACGAATTTGAATTGGGTTTGCTCTGGGAAATGACTATGTCGAACCAACCTTTGCCCCACGTTCAAGACCCATGTCACATTCACATGCCTACCATGGTCTATCCAAAATGATGATTCGGATCTCAAGGGGTGATCCAACGGTTTCCAGGGGATGAACCAAACCCTAGTCTTTTGAACTAGACCGCCACCCATTTTCTTTTGATAGACTTGTTGTTTTTCGTCGCAGTTCTCTGGCTCCGAGAGCGCCGCACCAGAGGAATACTAGAAGCTCGGCACCTGGGTTGTGGCTCAACCTTACTGGAGGCTATAACCCTCTATCCTTATAGTTCAGCGGCCTCACTGCAACCTGAGGTATGGTGAACAATAGAAGAGTTTTTCGACCATACAGTTTTGTATATACATTGTTTTGCTCCTTTTCCTCTTAACTCAGATTTGTTGGTGGCGATATTTCACCAAGATAATTTTCATGTTTCATTTTTTCTGGCACACAGAGAAAGCAGCCTCCATTCTCATCAAGGAACACAGGGTTCGCTCTGCTGCTACCCTCATAAGGTAATCTGTAGCTAAAATATCTTTTGTGTTTCTTGTTTATCCTTATAATATACTTTTTTTCGCTCTGGTCTTATAATGCCTCTCATTGAATGAAGGTTCATTTACCGACCGTGACTGCGATTCAACAAGGACAAAATATTGGTTTCTCCAGTTCTCTCAGGCTATTAGCAAAGTAACACAATTATCCTCATTGAGCCTTGCATTGTACCACACTCTTGGGGAAACGAGGGTTTACTCACAGGGTTAGATTTCAGCATATTTATGTTATAATAATTTGTTTCTTAGACAAGGTTTCAAAACCTTAGTTATATTTGAGAACCTAGCTAATCCCGATGCATAATTTTCTCCTTGTAGTCTTGAATAATAATTCTTACCTTCAATTCAGTGTAAAATCTAGTTTTTCACTGGGGTTCCCATCCGTTGTCTCGGCAACAGATCCAATTATGCCCTCTTCCATAACAGATCCAATTATGCCCTCTTCCATTTTTCTTCAATATTTCTTATTTTGGTGTTTAACAGTCTCCTAGAAATTCTAATTACATTACATTTGTTCCTCAGGTTGGTTGTGTAGTTTTTGTAAAGCGAGGTTGAGACCAAGCCTCTTTAACATTATCTCCATGTAATCCCCTTAACTCATTTATCCATATAGCATCTGATAAATGAGTTTATATATATATATAGGCCTGTGGGATTTTACGCCTTGTCTTCACTAAACCTATGTCCAAAAAAATAACATTATCTCCATGTAATCCCCTTAACTCATTTATCCATATAGCATCTGGTAAATGAGTTTATATATATATATGAGGGCCTGTGGGATTTTACGCCTTGTCTTCACTAAACCTATGCCAAAAAAAAATTCAAGGGTTTCATGTTATAGTATATATAGATATATATAAGTTCTACTATAGTTCAAATTTTCTTCTCGTTTCTTCTTATAATAGATACTATAATGGCATGGTTCTGTTTATTTCCATATATTCAGCTGAGTTCCCGACATATGTGTATCTAACTCTGCTCCCTCTTGGTTTATTACACAACTTCTAAAGGCGACCATGCACCAGGTAATACATAGCTTGTGCTCAACTCCTGAATTTGATTTTTTTCTTTTCACCTTATTTGAAATGAAAGTTTCCTTACTCGGGGGTCTTCTAGTCTCCTCTCTTTGTCCCTTCTAGTCTTTTCTCACTCGTATCAAACTTTGAGATTTATTTGTCAGAAATTTCTCTCGTTATTCACAACAAATTTACTTGCTTTTCTCCGTGCAATTTTTTTTCCTGGTAAAGAGTAGGTCTATTTCGACTTCTCCCGTATGGAAAAATTATTGAAAGGTTTATCCTTTGTTATATTCAAATTTAGAACCCATTTTGTATTGTAATATGTTGTGTTATAAGATGGTAATTTTTTTTTGGGTTGGTTACTCTTTACTTAAGGTAAAAATAACTTGGAGAATACATGAAGTGATTAAAATCATTACCCCTAAATAAATTTCTCATTGATTCATGTTTTATGTTTCTTTTCCCCTCCCCACACATATATATATAATGTCTAGATTTCGTTCCAACTCAATTAAAAGTTTACTATGATAGAGGTGTTTTACTTTTTTGTAGTTCCATGTGTCTTAATCAACTCTTCAATTATACAAATGTATACAAGCTTTATGGAGCTCTTTCCCTTAGATTCTTATGCATCATAGAATTCATGAAACAAACATTTTTTTTAACTAATGGTATCATAAAAAAATGCCAACTAAGGTCAGACCAATCTTGTCATCCTACGATAATACTCACGTTGATTCATGATGGATTCTAATCTAGTTCAATGAGTATAGTTTCTAGAGAACATACTATATATTTTATGTACCTATGTAAATGTTTCTTCAAAGGTTTCTCTCTTAACCCAAAATAATCTCACCCACTATTACATTGTAAAACACACAATAAATCAAATTATGTAACATCATCTGTAAAATCATCTCATATGTTTTTCGGTATTATTTTTCATTTAATTTATGCCATAATATGCACACAAGAAAAAAAACACATATGTTCATAATTAAAATATAAACAAATGTTCTAAGTGTATCCACTACTGGAACCACACTAAGGAAAATGCACTATTCTCCCAACCATGAATTAATGATCCATTAGTTCCCCGCAAGATGGGAATGCTTTGCTTTGAATCAACAACCCCTTTGATTTCAGAATGGTATATTTTTATAATCTTTCTTCCCAACAGATTTTATTAGCACCGTCCTACATTTTTGGGTCTACCAACCCACTGCTTAGGCTTTGTTTCTTTTCTTTTTTGGAAAAAAAAAAATGTTTTTCCTTTTTCTTTAAAGCCCGCTTTTCTCTTCCATGATGCTTTATTTCACCCTTACTTAGTGTCATTATCCAACTGATTTAATAGATCATTCTCTCACATCTTGTTAAATCTTATCTATTGTATCCTAAGTATTTTTAGGAGTCCTTTTAAGGGAATATTTATTTTGATCTCATCCATCAATGATGGTTTTCCAAGTTTTGGCAATAATATGTTTACTCAGTTTTGGCAATAATATGTTTACTCTAGTGTTTCTTTCCCAAGTAGTTTCCAACATTTTATTTATTAATAGAACAAAATATACTTATTACATCACAAGAACTTATTCTTCACATTCATTTCAAACAAACATGGCTTTCAAGCCATCAAGTCTAAAAATACTTTATTTTAAATATAGCATGATATTAACATAAAAAATAGAGGGGTATTACATCTTCCACCTCTTTTATTCAACATATTTCTCGGTGTTCATTTTATAATTGCTTCCTTTCTAAAGTAGTGTTGGATAGGCCTCACACATTTTTTCCTCTAGCTCCCAAGTAACATTCTCAGGTGTAAAGCACCTCCATTACAAACCCGACGAACAGATTGATTTCAAAGCAAGATCTCTTTCCGATCTAATATGTGAAGCGGCTCTACTAGGAAGTTTCCTTCTAGTTCCACCTACATCAATTCCAATTAATTATGTGAGAATTATCATGGACATATTTCTTTAACAAAGATACATGAAAAAAATTGTGCACTTTGATATGGCTACGCAATGCTAATTGATATGCTAATGGCCCAACTCTGTCGAAAATCTCAAAAGGCCCACAAAATCATGGTGTTGGTTTAGCACAAGTTACAATTCTTAAAGTATTTTTTCTTAGTTTCACTCTTAAGTACACATGATTTTGAAACTTAAAATCCTTATGAGTTCTCTTTCTATCAACAATAATTTTCTATCTATCCCATGCAATTTTTATGTAACACCTAGTTTTTCAAGCCACCTATTCCATTTCCTACAAAACATTTGGCTCCTGTTATCCTCATGCTGCAGCAGGTTACTCATCTTTCATGATTGACATTTTTACATGCCAAATATGTCATTCTTTGCATGCTGCAATGTTCCATATTTAATACAGAAGCCAAAGAAGGATGCCAAGGAATGTGCCAGTTCTAGTTCCACTGTTGTGTTCCAATTTTGATGTACTAGTCCATTTTTGAAGAACTTTCGGTTAAAGGTAGATCCAAAGAGTTTAATCTTGGTCTCCCTAGGTTTCAATTTCGTGTTTTACAATATAAAGAATTAACATCTGTCCAAACAGCTTAATCTTGGCAGATTCCTAGATAGGTAGAGAAGCAAGGGTGCTCAACAGCTTAATCTGAGCCCCTGGATAAAATAAGTGTAGATGTAGATAGGAGGACAGAAAAATAAAAAGTTGAAAAGCTGGGTCTGCGAGTCTAAGTGCACCTAAACCAAAAAGAAGAAGAAAAGGCTAGGTAAGTAGGCTGGGTAGGTAGTTTTGAGGTTGCAAAATGTTGATTTGTGATCAATTTCATGTTTTCAAGTGTCATATCTGTTCAGATCACAATTATCAGGAAGTAGCCATTTGAAGGACTCAAGCGAGGCATGTCTAACTCCCCCTTCTTCCTCATTCCCCAAATCATTCACTAACTTCCCCAAAGAGGTCAAGATCTGCTTGATATCTCTCAGTTGCATCATTTTCATATCAATTGTCTTGGTAAAGAACTACTTTGCCCAAGGAATATTCATACTTCCGTTATAAATCATTTTTCCCCTTAATAGCCTAATATTCACATACTTAGCGCTTTCTTATCACCTATCATATTAACTATTAACTTTTACTATATAGCTCCCTATCTATTTCCCCTTCCCCCACTAAAAACTATGTTAATAACTCCTCTATATACTTATCCCCTCCCCCTGGTTGAAAAATAACCATAAGCATCCCTTGGGAATTACTAAGTTTACCTGAAACTTAGTAAGAACCCTCATGTTGTTGATAAAAACCCCTTCCAAATGCATTGAGATTCACTCCTATGCATAAAAACCCTCTCTTCACCCTTATCCTAAAGTCATGCATGAAAATATTTTGTCCCGTGCACATTCAACCCCAAAGAAACCCACTTTTTCCTAAAGTTTTCTACCCCCCGCCGAATCAAAGATTAAAATTAATTGGCGCACGGGCCCCCTTCTTATCCATCTGCCACCTCCTCTTATCTGCCAACGTTCGATCGCTAGAGCCCGAGATCTGTAGTGGGCGGGTCATTTTGTGCCCCGACATGCCGAAGGTTAGCGCCCGGGAGATCGGCGGTTTTTCCATTGTACTCCCGCCACGCGTCGCCCTCCCAGCTGTGGCAGATCCCCCCCTGTCAATACCGCCCAGGTGCAAAAGCGGTGCCCCACAAACTGGAAACCGCCCTCCCCTTGCGTGACATAAGCACCATGTCACCCGCCAAGTTGCCGCCATCTCACCCCTTCCTCCCTGCATCGGCCTGCCACCGTACTGCCACTTCATCACCCCGCCGTACTGCCACGTCACCCTGCTGACATCGTCATGCTAACGTCATCACCGTATAAGAGGGTCCCACTGCTGACGTCATGCTGACGTCATCCGCCCCAATATTAGTTTATCTTCCAGCTAACTCCAACTGAGAGGTGTGTGGAATTTTTTGGCATACAAGGCTTTGAAGGGACTCATTTTTATCGAATTTTGGTAACTATTGTTATAGGAAAATTATGCTACGTGCAAAAAAATCCTCCCATTTGGTAGGTCTGTGCATGATGTACATTCTCAGCATGTCCTCCAAAATATGACGTGTCCTCTCTGTCTACCCATCAGTTTTTGGGTGATATGTATTGATAAATGTATCTAAGTTCCCATGCCCCCAAATAGATATTTCAAAAATTTGGAAGTAAATTTAGCATCCCTATTACACACTATCATCTTTGGCACTCCATGTAGTCTTAAAATCTTCTTCATGAAAATATTGGAAATCTATGTTGTTCCATGAGTAGATTGTACATGTATAAAATGTTTTTATTTACCTAAGTTGTCCACCTCCACCATAATGGAATCATCTTTTCATTTGGTCCTTGGCAATCCCCTATGAAATCTAAAGAAATTGTTGAAAATGCAACAAGAAAATTCTTGATTTAATTTTCCCTTGAATTAAATTAGGAATAAAATTGTAATTCCACTTCACAAGACAACTTGTACAAGTTAAATAAGTTAATTTGACTTAATTGGCTCAATTAATTCGAGTTTAGGGTCTAACTTGAGTCATGTAGAGTGTCTCCTACTTTATAAGAGCCCTGGTTGAGTTTATTTTGACTTGTAATTAATGCCTTTAAATTAGCTCGAACTAATGGAGGAACTAGCGGGAGGTCAGACAGTGGGGTGTTGTTTCATGTGTTGAATCATTTAACTGACGATTCACTCATAAATAACTCATGCATATCAAATCTGAGAGTTACCTCGTTGAGAATGGAGTTCAAGGGCAGTTTACTATCAATTGTATAATCAGCTAAATGTTAAAGGTTGTGCATTCAATCAGAGGAAAGCCTATCAGGATTGCGAAATTCCAATTAATGAATTTCCCTAATTAATAGGGGTTAATTCCCAAGGAAACAATGTAAGGAAATAGGGACTTGGGAAAGTAAGAAATTGGTTAAGTATTGGCCTAGGCTTGTCTAGGAAACTGTGAGACATATAGAGAGTGCAGAGGTTGCTCAGGCTTGAGAAAACCATTGTAATCTTATCATATTTTATGACTAATGAAATATACAGATATAAGGGGTTTTTAACTGTGGTTTTCCCCTAGAAATCATTATGTAATGTGTTGAATTAATAATTTCTCTTCTATGCTTCATGATTTCTCAATTGATTAATTGTTTCCATTAATGAGTAGAGTAGATTCAAGTCTTTTGTTTTAGCATATTACATAACCAATTTGAATCTACAAGGAATTTCAACATGGTATTAGAGAAAAAATCACTCTAAAATAGGAGAATATGAGCTTCTCTTTTGCAGATGAAATCATATTTGTAGTATCATTATTTAGAGCCAATAGGATGTCGTTCTATCAATTGAGAATCGAATATGCCCTTGAGGGTAGTTCGAACTATATTGATTGGAAGGACAAGATGGAGGCACTGTTGGAAGACAATGAGCTAAAGGAAATCATATACAAAGATATTCTTAAGCCCCAAACAACAAATTCTCAAGGTTTGGCATAGTGGAGGAAATTTGTTGCAAAGGCGAGAAGGATCATACTAGAAGGAGTTCGAGATTGCCTTGTCTCAAACCTCCACAGGAAGGATACACCATATGTAATGTGGCAAGTGTCGATTGAATTTTTTCAGAATAACATTAACCACATGAAGCTGGCACTGAAGGAAAAGCTTCGAAATATCAAGATGGAGAAGGGTAACATAATACCACAATATTTTAGCAGGTTCACCAAATGTTGGGATGAGCTTGGAAGTGTCAGTATTACAATTGATGAAGATGATATGGTTAGATTATCACTTCTAGGCCTTACAAAAAGCTGACACAACTACCAAGATTTAGTAAATGGGATGAGCCATCTACCAAAGTGGGAGCGTTTGTGGTCTGACTTGGTGTAAGAAGAGATAAGGTGAAGCACCAGAGATGGAACCTCATCCAAGCATGATGATGAGGAGAATTTTTCCTTAGCTGGATAGGTGAAGAAATGAAAAGGAAAGAAATTCCAATCCAAAGGAGATTCAAGTGAGGGAAACAGGAGAACGACTTGTTGAATATTAAATGTTTTCAGTGTTGTGAGTTGCGGCACTATGCCACAAAGTGTCTGCACAAGAAGGTTAGCAAGAAGCCCACAGGAGGAGCAGTCGTTGAAGCCCTTGATTCACAATTTTAGTTGGATTTCACCCTCAATTCTTGCATGGTGACATCAGTAATGTGTAGTGTGTGGTATCTGGATAGTGGACTCTCATTTCATATGATGGGAAAAAAAAATATTTTTAGTGACTTGGAGAAGGACCTCCAAATGCACATTGAAATGGGAATGATGGAAGTTATAGCATGAACAACATCAATACTATTACTTTTCAGAGTGATTAGGGTTCTCGTCTCACATTAAATATTGCATGTATGTTTGAGGTATGGGGAAGAATTTAGTTTTAGTTGCTATGTTGGAAGACTGTGGCTACAATGTGATATTTAGCAAGAAAAAGATTTCCTTCATCACATAGCCACATGGAAAGTGAAGCGGGTTGGGTTTCAGGTGAAGAACCTCTTCAAATTAGATGTAGAATATCGTGTTGCTTTGAGCACAAAAGTAGAGAAGGTATAGAGCTGAGACATAGGTGAATTATGGCATAAAATATTGGGCCACTTGCATCATGGAGCTTTTAATATCATGCAATATATTTCTATAGGACTTCCCAAGTGTGAACTAGAATAGAGAGATACATTCCAAGTTGTAAATTGGGGAAGTACACTAAAGCCACCTTTCATGATAAGGGCATTCGAGCACAAATGATCCTTGAAACAGTTCACTTAGCTATGTGCGGATCGTTCTCGATACCCTCCACCTCCAAGCACATGTATTATGTGATATATGTAGATGATTTCTCATGCAAATGTTAGATTTTATTCATGTTAAAGAAAGATTAGACATTCTCTAAATTTTGTGAATTTAAAGAACTTGTTGAGAAAGACACTAACAAGAAAGTGAAGGCTCTCATGAGAGATAATAGTGTAGAATATGTGTCGAATGAATTCAAGAACTTTTGTGCATCAAAAGGCATTCAACGAGAGTTAATAGCACCCCATAACCCACAACAGAATGGGGTGGATCAAAGGAAGAATATAAGTATTGTGGGAGTTGCACGGGTGATGCTAAATGATCATGACCCACCATTTTACTTGTTGGTTGAAGCATGAAACACAGATGTATGTGCAAAGCAGGAGTCGTTAATGGATTCTTAGGATGAGTACACCAGAAAAAATATTTTTCAAGGAAGAAACTAGATGTGTCACACTTCGAGATCTTTGGTTCATCAATTTATTGTCATTCTACCAAGGATGCAAAGAAAAAGCTAGAGGTGACAATTGAGTTGGGCATCTTTGTGGGGTACCTTATACACCTCACAACCTTCTAGTGTACCTTCCATCTCACAGGATGACGTTGGTTCATAGAGATATGAAGTTCGATGAAGATAATACCATGAGATATTCCCTTGATAGGGAGCTTCAATTACATGTAGATGAGGAGATTTTAGCTCCAAAGGAAGAACCTCAAGATGATGTGGAGAAGCCACATGCAGAGGAGTAGAGAGTGGAAGCACCCACTCATGTCAAGACATCCATAGATGGGAGGAAGCACACCAAAGAAGCTGACAAATTGATGCATGGTTCTAGAGAAAATGTGGGAGCACCCATATGTTGGGATGGGGTCCCTGTGGTAAATTTTGTTGAGTTTTGAGTCAGTTTTGTAATATCTTTTTGTAGCAAAGGTAAAGTCTCTGCAAAATGTGGAAATTAGAGCTCAAAGCTAAGTATATTCAAAGGGTCTTTAGTTCCTTAGTTGGGTAGGTGATAGAGTTGTTTTGAGACCCACCTATGGTCCGCGAACCATGGTATTGTAAAGAAAAGGCTATATATAAAGTTTAGTCATAGTGAGTCTAAGAAAAGAAAAGGAAGTGAAGAATCATTGTAAAGGCAACGTGCTAAGGCAAGAAAGGTCTGCTTCCTATACTTAGGCAAAAGGGTAAGGCTCCTACAGCTGAATGCATGGAGACCTTGGTAAGTCTACAACTGAGTGCATGGGCCCCTGTAACTGGGTGCGTAGGGGTAAGAAGTCTGTATCTGAATGTTTATACTTAATAAAGATTGTTTTGGGATGAAATTGAAGCATCTGTGTCCTTTTACTTACTTATGCAAAGTGTATGTATCTTCACTTTGTAATCTGTTTAATGTGAATTAATTCATATTTATTACACGAAATTGGTAGATCTATAATATTTATGCATGAGAAGTATAATTAGCCACCTTCGTTAGCCCCACGGGGTAGGTGAGTTGGTAATCACAATGTGGTGAAGTTCGTTAGAAAGGCGGGCTCCATACTGAAGGTCACGAGTTCAATTCCTCCGGACTAACCAGGAGCTATGGAGAGGGGTGAGCGCAGTTTCCCATGGGTTATAATGGTAGTAGTCAAAATTGACCTCGTGCAACGCGAGTTGCAAGGCTGCTCCAGTTGCCAATTCCTCTATAAGCAAAAAAAATAATTAGCCACCTTCGCGAAGATTTGAAATTAAATTAAATAGAGCTGCAGTAGTTATCTGTTCGGAAGGAATAAGGTTGCACGAAGATAGATCTAAGCTATAAGAACCTTAGGAGACCATCACACAGGCCTCTGGATGTAGAAACCTAGTTCTAGCATCCGCTAATACTACTTCGGGTGAGACTGCAACCTGTGCTACGCAGGTTGTTTCCGAAAGGGACAGTAGTTAGGGTTTTGTTGGTTGGTGCAGTTAAATCTGAACCTAGGTTAGGCCCCATCAAGTTAACAAATGGTTCTTTTGTTGGGATCTTTAAATGGGTTAGGAGTGAAGACCCCGAGAAATTTTGGTTTATTGCACATGTTGTGTGGACAACGAAACTGATAGCTGATGATAATCTAAAGAAAGTGTAGCTATTTACAGCGTTGTAGGATAGGGCCCTGACTTATTATATCAAGTGTTATCAAGACAGATCTGGTGTGACATTGGCAGAGACTCAACAATTTTTGAATAGTGAGTTTAAGAAGCCTAAGTCTTAGGCGGAGTCTATTACAGAGTTTAAGGAGATACAAAAAATGGTAAATGAATCCTTGTGGGATTTCAATCAAAGGCTAAAAGTACTGATTCGACAGGCTAATATGAACATCACGAATGAACAAGACAAATTTTGGTACATTTATTCGTTGTTGCCTCACTTAAGATTACCATTATCACAACAAAAGATAGAAATGCAAGCAGAAGCTATGGAAATCACGATGAGGTTGGAAGCCTCACCAGTACAAGGTATGAACATTAGAGTACAATAGATTCACTCACAGCTGGCAAGTCTGCATCTGGAGTTGCAAAGCTTGAAGAAGGGAAAGGAAGCCCAACCTAAAGTTCACATAGAAGTTTGGTGCTTGAAATGCAAGGGCGATGGTCATGATAAGGACCATTGTCTAGTTTATCAGAATTGTCTTATTGGGGGGTGCATCTCCCCCTAAAGCCATAAAATACCACTAGGCCAAGCACAAGAGTAGTGTTGTGGTGCGCTATTTGTCAGGTTACAGGACAACATACAACAAAAAATTGTCATCTACTACAGAAATTTGTATAGACCCCACCATTAGTTGTTTTACAATTTTTGCAAATTTGTTGGTCATGATGAGTGCCATTTTTGAAGTTATGAATTAATGATGGATAAAAACCATACCTATCGAATGAAGGAAGAAAATCGACCTCAGGATTAGAGTGCGAGTGTAGCACATGGAGGATTTCAATGCCGTGGATAAGGAAGAGGAGGGGCTTGCAAAGGTTGTGGACAAGTTATTTGTTATAACTATGGTAAAACTAGACATTTTGTCCATGACTATCAGAACCCAACACAGCCATATTTTCAACATTGAAGATAGTTCGATCATGTGATAGAATATTACCCAATACTTATAGAAAATATGTAAGAAAATAATACACATACCTAACATCCTATGCAGAATATCAAGATGATGAGGGCAAAGCCTTGTGAAGAGGATCATAACATCAATATCTTAATACACAGTGGTATGGCCACAGGTGAATATAAGGGAAAGAAGCCAGAAACCGAGGGATAGGTGTGCAAGGCTACTGAAAAAGAAGTTGGATTTGACCTCAACTGAGCTAAATAAACTTTCATAGAAGCTAAGAAGAAATTTGAGGCTTCTACGTTGGGAGGTCAAGAAAAATTGGTTAGAAATAGTGAAGTGCAAGATGTGGATCCTTCGATGTTAGCTACTTTTCTTAAAACCTGTATGAAGTTGTTGACAGATCAGAAGGCAGTACAAGGGCTCTAGGAGCTGATCAAAAATTGCAAGGGAAAAATTAAGATTCCTTCAGAACAATGCGTTGTGAGGAAACTGGGTAAGCATAAGAAGTGAATAGGGCGCAAGATGAGACTAATCATGCAGATTGGAGAATATGAAATGGATCAAGTTATCTTGGATCTTGGGTTAGATACAAATGTATTGCCTAAGCAGACATGGGAGAGGATGGGGAGACCTCCACTACAGTGGTCTCCTATACAACTACACTTAGCCAATCAGCAGAAGATCATTCCTATGGGGTGCCGATATGGGGTAATAGTGGACATTGAAGGAGCAAGTATGTTGGTTGACTTTGAGGTAATTGAAATAGTGGATGACAACAATCCTTATCCTGCACTACTAAGAATTGATTGGGCCTTCAACATGGATGCGATGATTAATATGAAGAAACAAAGGATGACGTTCGAGAAGATGGCGCTAAGGGTTATTGTGCCACTGACCCTGCTGAAGGAGAGTGTTATAGTGAACTCATTTGTGACTATGAGGAAGACGATGATATAGATAAGATATACAAGATAACTTTGCGTGATGAAGATTGGATCAATCCCATTGTAGATGGGTGGATCACGTGGGATAGAGACATCTCTTGTACCTCCGACTCAGATGAAAAGCTCGAACACTCGCATAATAGGTTGCATGAAGTCTCTAAGCTACAGTGCAATATGATGAAAAAACCTGTGCAGTGTGTATCTACAGAGGTAAGAAAACTTTCATATTATGATGGATTAAATGATGTTAATATTTTTTTGGATGAGTATGAAAGCGAGGTGCCCACGGAACATTGATTCCAGGCATTTGAATTAGCACTGCATGCTACAGCTGCTTGTTTGTGGGGTAGGCATAAGGAAAACTTCATTGACTATAAGGAATACAAGTGAATGATGAACCTAAGGTATGGATACACTAATACACGGATGACTGAAAAATATAGTGAAAGGGATGATTCACACGAGCACTTGGCATGGTGGACTACTTCTTGGCAAGAAGAGTCATAGCCAGAATGGGTACATATCTTTTGTCATACCCTCGATACTATTCTCATGAATTGGTACTTGGAAATAGAGCTACGCCACGAGACAACTGAATGGGATATCTTGAGGGAAAGATTCTTACTAACTTTCAGCTTTGAGGATGGGTTTAAGTGTATTGATGAAGCACTCCAGGAAATTAAGGTCGTTATTTAGAACACCTGAAGATCCAGTAGAATGGGTTCAATTGGACTGTAGTACACAGCTGCACCATATGCTAGAGTGCTACAATGTGAATGCAGAAGAAGAAAAAGATGATCCACGAAAAATCAATATTCTAGAGACTGGAGGACAACGCAAGGTTGAAGGACCTAAAATAGAGAACCCTAATATATCAGAACCTTTGAAGACCAGGCAAGTAAATATTGGGTCTGATGCACAACCTAAGTTTGCAAAGATAAGAGATTATTGGGATGAAGATACAGTTGAAAAAGTTGCAGAGCTGCTGCGCAAATACTAGGACTTGTTTCCTACCAAGTTCTTAGACTTGAAGGGAATAGTAGGGGATTTGGGAGTGATGAGGAACAATTTAAAGCCTAATGCGAAGCCCATAAAACAGAGACCCTACAAGTTGAATCTGAAGTATAAGGAGAGGTTGCATAAAGAGCTAGAAAAAATGTTGGAAGCGGGAATTATTGAGCCAGTAGAAGAATCTGATTGGGTGAGCCCTATGGTGGCTCAAGAGAAGAAGCATCAGGGTGAAATCAGAATATGCATAGACCTAGAAAGCTCAATGATGCATGAGTTCATGACCCATTTTCTACATCGTTTATGGATGAAGTTTCACAGAATGTTGGAGCACAAGAAGCTTATTTGGTCATTAATGGGCTCTCAGAGAACCATCAGATCAAGATCGCGCTGGAGAATCGCAGTAAGATGAACTTCGCATCAAAGTGGGGATGCTTCCAGTACATAGTGATGACATTCAGACTGAAGAATGCACTAATGATAATTTCTAGGGTTGTAATTGCATCGTTCATAAATTCTTAGAAGTGTATTTTCATGACTAGACTGTGTTTGGGTTGGTAAAATACCATGTTGCAAGTCTGCGCCTTATGTTGGATATTTGTCATAGATACCATATTTCTCTAAATTTGAAGAAGTGTATCTTTTGTGTACCTTATGGTATAATGTTAGGTCATGTGGTCTGCAAGCAGGGATTAATGGTAGATCCTGTGAAGATAGCAGTGATTGTCAATTTAGAAGCGTTGAAGAATGTAAAGAAGCTGCGTGTAATGTTGGGGCACACTAGTTACTATAGAAAGTTCATCAAATATTATGCACAAATAACCGCACCAATGGATAAATTACTTAAGAAGGATGCAAACTTCTGCTGTGGTGAAGAGTGTCAGCCAATCTAGATGTGTTAAAGGAAAAAATGGTGACTGCAGTGATTTTGGTGTTCCTAGACTGGAAAAAAGAATTTCATGTACATATGGATGCCTCTTGTATTGCTTTGGGTGTAGTATTGACCCAACCGGGCGAAGATGAGATAGATTAGCCCATGGCCTTTGTGAGTAAGAAATTATCAAAGGATGAGAAGAATTATTCAACTACAGAGCATGAAGGATTAGCGATGGTCTACGTGCTACAGAAGTTTTGACATTATTTGTTGGGTGCACATTTCAAAATGTATATAGATCACTCTTCTGTCAACTACCTGGTCAAAAAGCCTGTGTTGGGGGAAAAGACCTTTAGGTGGTTATTATTTTTTAAGGAGTATGAATTTGAGGTGATTGTGAAGCCTGTGTGGTTGAATGTGGGACCCGATCATCTATCAAGAATTGAGACAGGAGAAGATTCTAACTACTCGAACAATGTCGGAAGGATATTCTACTCAACAGAAAAAGGAGTTGGTGGTCTGCGCAGTTGACTTTTCTATGATTGCAGGACACTTGTATAAGATGGGTACTAATGAAATACTATGCCGATACATTCCAGAATTTGAGCGATCTAGTATCCTAGCTAAAGCACATGGAGGAGTGGCGAGAGGATGCCGATTTATCAGGTAGAGCAACCACGCAGAAGATTTTGTGCAAGATTATGGTGGCCGATGCTACATAAGGATTCTAAGGCGTATTGTAGGGCATGTGATGCATGTCATAGGATGGGAAAACCATCACGAAGGGATGAATTTCCTTTAAATCCTAAGATTTCAATACAGGTGTTTGAAAAATGGGCTATTTACTTTGTGGGTTTGATACAACCACCAAGGAAAACGACTGAGGCACAGTATATTATTACTGCGACTAAATACTTAATGAGGTGGGTAGAAGCGTAATTGGTGAAGGAATGTACCACTGCTACAACTGTGAATTTACGATTTGAGCATGTCTTGACAAGGTTTGGGTGTCTTAAGATACTGATGAGTGACAGGGATACACACTTCCTCAATGAAACTATTTCTGTGATGCTTGAAGAATTTCAGGTTTATGATCAAAAGAGTATGCCCTATCATCCTGAGGAAAATGGTATATTTGAAGCATTCAATAAAATATTGAAAAGCACATTGATGAAGGTCTACAACATGCAAAGAAACTACTCGGATGTGCACATACCACCAGTCCTATAGGGATATAG
The DNA here is from genome assembly GCA_000404065.3 of Pinus taeda. NCBI lineage: Eukaryota > Viridiplantae > Streptophyta > Pinopsida > Pinales > Pinaceae > Pinus > Pinus taeda. The sequence goes on along the minus strand of APFE030634396.1, from coordinate 12,675 downwards.
GACAATGTGTAAAAGGTTAACTGGACAAACCCCATTCAGATTGATTTATGGGATAGAGGTTGTGATGTCTATGGAATATATTGTGCCAAGTTTATGAATTGCAACATTGACTGATATGGCAGACTGAGAGACTATGGAGGAGTGACTAGCGTAGTTAATAGAATTAGAAGAAGATCGATTTCTAGCAGGATTTCACCACCAGGTGCAGAAGGAGTGTGAGAAGGCCCGACATGATTGACATATTAAGCTGTGCACCTTCAAGGTGAATGATTTAGTGATAATTTATGATAGAAAGTTCATGAACTTCCCTGGAAAGTTTCAAATGCACTGGTTGGGGCCTTATGTAGTCAAGGCAATTATAGATGGTGGTGCAGTTCAACACGCAAAGCTGAATGGAGAAATATTCCCGGGAAGAGTCAAGGGGAGTCAACTGAAGTTATATCAAGGGGATCCTGCCCCTGTACAATGACTACATGATGGAAGGACGGTGTTAGTATTCCAGGAAGCTGTAAGGAATCACGGGAATATAAACTACACTACCCAAAGAATGTGAAAACTAAGTAAGGGCGATCCACGAGGGAATCCAGAAGTGCACCAGCAGGAGCTGTGCCAAGAGGGTTGTGTTGTGGAGGTTGGTGCCACACATATGGGTCCAATAATAGTCATTGTGTGCATTGTAACTGATTGGATGGAAAAAATCAAGTTAGCAGGAGAGGGTAGGTGACATTTATGCCACAAATATTTGGCAATCTACCACCAAAGATGCATTTATGACAGGATTTTGGAGGGAACAATCGCATTTGAATTCAAAATTGCCTATAAATCTAACATGTTGTCCTAGAGTAGAATACTTTGCCTTCTAAAAATTATTTGTGAGTTCTGTTGTCTGAAACCTATGAACCGAGAAGATTGGGAGAAACTTATGTCACAGTTGGCATTTACAAATTTTCTTGAGTGGAACCGTGAGCTCATCCTTGAGAAAATCGCTACAACTAATCTTGCAAAAGTTGTTGTCTCTAAAGCCACTACCTTTGAAGTCGTTGCCTCTGATGCTGCAGCCCCTGAAATTGCGTCAACAAGGGAAGATACACCATTTGTGCCTACAACGCCAAGGTCACCTAGGCCTAAACCATCCGCTTCTAAGGAAAAATAGAACAAACCACATGTTTTACAAGTGCGATAGTCATCGAGGAAGAACCCTACAGAGGTTTGAGAGAAAGGGAAGATGGACAAAGCAAAACAACCATAGGAACCGTTGGATCTAGATGAATAGGAGCTTCACAACGGGGTCAAAGAATTGGATGCTCAGGAGGGCGAGCCTATCACTAGGCCCCCAGACTATATCCCTCTGTGAAAGGGCAAAACGAAGGTACCCAAGGATCTTGATTATGGAAAGTATATAGTCTTTACCCCTCTATTACTGAAGAAAATTCCATTTGAAGGCACACAGTTAGGATGAATTCACACTCTCAAAATGGAAGATTGGGATCTAGTTGATCACAAGAAATTCCCACACTTGGCGACAAACAAATATTTGGTGAAGATCTACTATGAGGAGACTGGGGTCATGAGACTAGAGACAATGAAGTGGGTCGTGGGGGTTGAAAAATATGAGTTGTTGAATATGTTGTGGGTACCACACTTTAGCCAAACCACTATCAACACGGTGTGCATATGCCAATTGCTTACGCTGGTGCATAATGGGTGTCTATGGTTGGGAGAGCCCATCCCCATGACAGATATGTTGATCTACCAGATCACAAGGTTCCCCTACAGTATCTCTGCAAAGAGTTCCTGTTGAATAGCTATGAAGCGCACGATGATGGAAAGGTATTCCAGTATGACTTGTTGTTGTTATTGATTGTCCTCATCACGTGGAGGCTTCTGGAGGACAACCAGTTCCCTCCACAAGATGATGACTTACCGAAGGCCGTGAAGTTTGCTTCGCTATGGGAAATGAAGGACCCAGAAAGGGTCATGGAGACGAAATTATTATGGTCGCTAGTCGAGATGGACCTTCGCACTCTGATCAGCCAGAGGCCAAGGATGTCACCAACACTGTTTGAGAAATTGGAGGCCTACACGGAGTTTATAGAACATTTTCATAGTGTATCAATTCGTGCAAGGTGAGATCCTAGGAAATTATGGTACAAGTTACCATACCTAGTAATGGACGCAGATGTATAGGAAGTCATAGGAAAGTGGCTAGCTAAAAGGAGACAACCATCAGATCTCGGCACTGGAACAAGCACAACCGGGGAAAGTTCCTCAACACAAGCCAAAAAAACGCAGAAGAAAAAGGAAGTTGTGCAGGCTGCCACTTGTGATAAGGCAACGCAGAAAAAGGAGGCTAAGTAGGTAACATCGCAAGAAAAAATAGAATAGGAAAAGAAGTAAGTTACTGCTAAGGCAATCGCTGAAAAGGAGTGCGACGTGAAGGAGGCTACACAGGAAGTTGAGGAGTCTGCTTCTCAACATATTGCGAACAAGGAAGGGTTCGAGGAGGAAGGTGACTATCACAACGAGCAGAGCACTCCCTTTATATTACAGAAGTAGACCAAGGAGACCACTTCCAGGTCTTGGAAGAAGCAGAAATCAGACAAGCATGCACGTGTGGATCCAATGGTCCTCACTGAGGGGGATTTGGATGAGATCGGAGATAAGGTCTATGAGACAATGATGGAATTGTGGGCCTAGTTCAAACAACAGTACATGCAGATGCTGGGGAGCATGCAGAAGGATCTGTGTGAGTTGTAGATTCAAATAGGTCGAATTCAGGTGAGCATGTGACAACCAAGCAAGATTCAAGTGGGACAAGCGAGTAGGATTCAAGAGAGCTTGCAGCATGCTAGCATGTCGATACTAGACACAAATAGGACTTTGGACCTCAGATTTATTCCGTTACCAAAAGGATTACTATGCATAGTGGAAGATGAAGCAAACACCTAGCTCGGATAGATCAAGGAGGTGGGTGTCAACTTAGCTATGCTGCTTATTCAGACCCTCCATGCACTTCATCAAGGGGTCTCAAACGAGCTCAAGATCAGGGAGAAGCATGCACCATCAGTTATCAGTGAGGTAAAGATGAAAAATGAGCAGATTTTTGCAGAAAAGGCTCAAGTGCTGAAAGAAAAGGAAGCACTAGCCCCGTGATGTTAGAACTTGGAGGCAGAAATTGTGCATGCATGCAAGACACTACTAGAAATTCACACTCCAGAGGATGCAGAAGCAGCAGTGAAGATACAGAATTTGGCTACCATAGTTAGAGAATCGAAGGATGAGATCGACCGAGTAACCTTTGACTTTCAATTAAAGATCTCAAAGCCGCAGTTGAAATTGCAACTGACCACTCTGGCAGAGGTCCGGGAGTAATGCAAGGCGGCCATCAGGGAAAGCATGGACACTTTGGATGTAGTAGTCACAGGCTGCACACTGATTTTTGAATAGGCCATAGAGCTATGGACGATTCTGGAGGAGGATCCAAACTTGTAGAAACTTGGCACAAACATCTGAGAGACACAGAGACAGTTTGATGAAATCAAGGTGACTGCACGCACTTTTGTGCCAGTCTAGCTCCTTGCTCGATTATTGGAAGGAAAATAGATGCAATCACAAATTGAAGAGTTGCTGAGAAAAGAGGTTATTTTAAAGGCCAGAATGTAGACATCGATGGAGGACGCATGTCAACCTATCGTTTCAACCTAGGACAAGTTGAAGACACTCCAATAGACACATAGAATGATGTGCCTAGCGATGGAAAGACAAACTACATAAAAGCTCAAAGAGGAAGTGCAGTAGGCCACAGTACATGGTTCTACTAACATAGCAGCATTGTAGAACAAGATATAGGTGCCATCCAAGTGACTCAAGGGTGAGTCACCATATTTGTTTTGGTGGCATGTTGGGATGGGGTCCCCGCGATAAATTTTGTTGAGTTTTGAGTCATTTTTGTAATATATTTTTGTAGCGAAGGTAAAGTCTCCATGAAATGTGGAAATCAGAGTGCGAAGCTAAGTAGAGTCAAAGGGGCTTTAGTCCCTTAGTTGGTTAGGTGATAGAGTTGTTTTGAGACCTGCCTATGGTCTGTGGACCATGATATTGTAAAGCAAAGGCCATATATAAAGTTGTGTCATAGAAAATATAAAAAAAGAAAAGGAATTGAAGAATCATTATAAGGGCAAGGTGTTAAGGAAAGAAATGTTTGTTTCCTGTACTTAGACAAAAGGGGAAGACTCCTGTAGCTGAGTGCACGGAAACCTTGGTAATTCCACAGCTAAGTGTGCAGGCCCTTGCAGCTGGGTTACACATGGGTAAGAAGTTTGTATCTGAACATTTATAATTAATAAAGACTATTTTGGACCAAAATTGAAGCATTTGCGTCATTTTATTTACTTATGCAAAGTTTATGTATCTTCGCTCTATAATTTGTTTAATGTGAATTAATGCTTATTTATTGTGAGGAACTAGTAGATCTATAATCTTTATGCATGATAAGTATAATTAATGACCTTTGCGAAGATCTGAAAATTAATTAGATAGAGTTACACTAGTTGTCCGTTCGGAAGTAATAAGGTTGCGCGAAGATAAATCTAATCCATAAGAACCTTAGGAGACCATCACACAATCCTCTAGATGGAGAAACCTAGTTCTAGCATCCCCCAATACTGCTTCGGGTGAGACTGTAGCCTATGCTACGCAGGTTGCCGAAAGGGCCACCAGTTAGGGTTTTGTTGGTTGATTGAGTTAAAGATGAACCTAATTCAATCCCCATCAAGTGAACACCACATCACAGAGCAAGCAGAGGAGGTCATTAGATCGGTACAATGACTACATGGCTCTGATGAGTGAGAGTGTAGAGACTAAGCCATCCTCATTTAAGGAAGAAGTGAAAAAACCAGTATGGGTTGATGCATGGTAGACGAGTATGACTCCATTATCAGAAAAAAATGTTAGGCAAGTGGTCCCAAGACCAGCAGACAAGTCAATGGTGAGTTCAAGATGGATTTATAAGGTAAAGAAAGTAGCATATGGCAGTGTCGACAAACAGAAGGCTAGATTAATGGCGAGAGGGTTGTCTCAGGTGGAGGGAATTTATTATGAGGAGACATTTGATCCAGTAGCAATGTACTCTTCAATGAGATCTAGTTTATCACTTTTAGCGCATACAGGATGAAAGATACATCAAATGGATGTGAATAAAACATTCCTCAACAGAGTGATTGAGGAAGAGGTGTACATTAAAAATCTGGAAGGATTTGAGACCTTCAATAGAGAGTCACATGTGTGCAGAATCAAGCGAGCATTGTATGGATTGAAACAAGAACGCCATTCTTGGTACACCAGGAATGACAATTGTTTCATCAGGTTGGGCTTCATCAAAATTGAAGCAGATGCAAATATTTACCATATTGTGGTTGAAGGTAAATTATTAATTATAGTATTATATGTCGATGATTTAATTGTAATAGGTGATGAGAATATGGTAAAATCTTCCAAAGAGGATATTACAAGAGAATTCGAGATGAAGGACCTGGGGCTCATGCATTATTTCCTTGGTATGGAAGTATGGAAAGGAGACGAGGAATTGTTTGTCTCTGAGGGCAAGTATGCCAATTTGATACTGAACAAATTCCACATGGCGAGAAACAAACCCATGGAGACTCATCTAGTAGAGAATTTGAGGAAGGAAGATGCTACTTTAGGTGAAGTAGTGGAGGCTAATATTTACAGGAATTTTGTGGGTTCACTTATCTATTTAGTGAACACATAACCTGACATATGTTTTTTAGTTAACCAACTTAGTCAAGTAATGGTTAAGACAACCAAAATGTATTGGAAGGAAGCTAAAAAAGTGTTGAGATACCTCAAAGGCACCATTCAATTTGGTCTTTGGTACAGATAAATAAAGGGATTGAAGTCGCAAGGCTTCACAAATGCAGATTGGGTTGGGAATCCATCTGACAAGAAGAGCGCATTAGGGGGAATCTTCAATATTGGGTCAACAACATTTTCTTGGTACAACAGGAAGCATAGATCAATTGCAATAAATTTAATAGACGCAAAGTACATGGATGTTAGCCAAGTAACTTGTGAGGCTATCTGGATGAGGAAGATCCTTGTTGGGTTATTTGGCCAGCAGATGGATCCTACAGTGACTTACTGTGACAACCAAAGTTGTATCAAACTCTCTGAGAATTTATTTTTTCATTATCATTCTAAGCATATCCACATCTGGTATCACCATCTATGTGATTGTGTGTAGAGGAGAATCATGTCACTAGAGTATATTCCTATAGAGGAACAAGATGTAGGCATCTTGATTAAGGAACTTTCAAGAGGAAAATTTGAGTTCCAAAGAGGTAGGATTGGGGTATCTGATAATCCCTTTCTTATTGAGAGGGAGTGTTGAAAATGCAACAAGAAAAATCCTGATCTAATTTTCCCTTGAATTAAATTAGGAATAAAATTGTAATTCCACATCACAAGACAACTTGAACAAGTTAACTAAGTTAATTTGACTTAGTTGGCTTAGTTAATTCGATTTGAGGTTCTAACTTGAGTCATGCAAAGTGTATTACTTTATTGACACCCCGTTGAGTTTATTTTGAGTTGTAATTAATTCATTTGATTTAATTGTGTTAAAGTCAATTAAACTAGTTCCAACTGATCGAGGAACTAGTAGGAGGTCAGACAATGGAGTGTCGCTTCATGTGTTCAACCAATTAATTGATGATTCACTCACAAATAACTCATGCATGTCAGATATGAGAGTTACCCAGTTGAAATTGGAGATCAAGGGAAGTGTACTATTAGTTGTATAATCATCTAAATTGTACAAGTGGTGCATGCAGCCAGAGGAAGGCGTATGACAATTGTACAATTCCAATTGAGGAATTTCCCTAATTAATAGGGAATAATTCCCAAGGAAACTGCACAACGAAATAGGGACTTGGGTAAGAAATAAATTGGTTAAGTATTGGCCTAGGATTGTCTAGGAAGTTGTGAGACAAATAGAGATAGTGGAGAGGTTGCTCGTGTGAGAAAATCATTGTAATCTGCTCATATTTTCTGACTATTGCAATATACAGATAGCATGGGATTTTAGTTGCGGTTTTCCCTAGGAAGTAATTATTTAATGTGTTGATTGAATTATTTCTCTTGTATTCTTCGTGATTTCTTAATTGGTTAATTATTTCCACTCATGAGTAGAGTAGATTCAAGTATTTTGTTTTAGCATATTACATAAGTAGTTTGAATCTACAACGAATTTCTACAGAAATCACTTCGCATTTCCATTTAGGAATGAGAAGTGGATTCAACAATCCAGCAAGGTGTTGGTGTTCCACCTTGCCTTGCTGACATTCTAGGCATTTTGACAAGTATTCTACCACCTCCTTTTTCATGCCTGACCCAAAAAAATCTTTTCTTAATGCTATTATCATCTTTTGATATCTAGAATGTCTCGCATACGGTTTTTTATGATATTCATCTAGTATCATTTGTTGCAGAGCACTCACATTGGGGACATACAATCTATTTCTACAAATTAACAAATTTTCAGAGTTTTTAGCATAACTTGGAATTTATGTTTACTACACTTATTGTTGAATTTTGAGGTATTTTTGGTCTTCTGGTATCGAAATTTTAATCTACTCCACAAAATATGCATTAACACTGCTAAGAGATATTTCCATTAGAGCATGTGTATGTCTGCTTAAAGCATATTCTATTTTATTTTCTTTGTCTTTTATATGTTGAATATCAAACTCAAATTGACTAAGAAAAGCCATCGATCTAGCTTGTCTAACTATAAGATTTCACTGACTAAAAAAAAAATTCAAGCTGATATGATCTGTTATCAAGGTGAATTTCTTCCCTAATAGGTAGTGTCTCCACATATTTAGATCATGTATTACAACAACCACCTCTAAATCATATAATACATAATTATTTTCATGTGTCTTCAACTTCCTAGACTCATAAGCTACTACTAAATTTTCTTGCATCAAGACTCCCCCTAAATCTTCTAAACTAGCATTTGTGCAAAGAAGAAATTATTTATTTAGGTCTACAATTTTCAATATAAGGGTCACTGTAAGTAAGTGTTTCAATTTTTCAAAGCTTTCTTGACATTTGGTTGTCCATTCAAACAATGACCCCTTCTTCTATATGGATGTAATATGGTAAACTAGTTTAGAAAAACCTTCTATTAACCTTGGGTAATATCTCGTGATACCTATGAATGTATGGATGTAATATGGTAAACTAGTTTAGAAAACCCTTCTATTAACCTTGGGTAATATCTCGTGATACCTATGAATGTATGGATCTATTATGGTAAACTAGTTTAGAAAAACCTTCTATCAACCTTGGGTAATATCAATGTATGGATCTATTATGGTAAACTAGTTTAGAAAAACCTTCTATCAACCTTGGGTAATATCTCGTGATATTTATGAATGAACGAACAACTAACACATCCTTAGGTATAGGCCAATTTAAAATAGCCCTAACTTTTTAGGATCCACTAACATTCCTTCCTTCGAAATAGCATACCTCAAATATTGTATTTTTACTTTGTAAAACTAACATTTATTAAGATTAACATATAGTTGATGCTCTCTTAAAGTTTGTAGCACTAATTTCAAATGTTCCTTGTGTTCTTCTTCATTCCTAGAATACACTAGAATACCATCTATAAATACGAAAACAAATATATCAAAGTACTTATTAAGTATGTTGTTCATTAAACATGTAAATATTGTTAGTGCATTATTAAGGCCAAATGGTAACACATATATCAAAGTACTTATTAAGTATGTTGTTCATTAAACATGTAAATATGGTTAGTACATTATTAAGGCCAAATGGTAACACTACAAATTCGTAGTGACTATTTTTGGAAATAAGATTTATGAAGTATTTAAATGGCTCATGGTCTAAATGAAATAAAGATTTTTGATATACATATATGTGTACCAGATCTAAGGAATGTAGGAGGACTCCATCGCGCAACCCTTGTGCTGGCTATGCTTTATTAATTTTTTACCTTATGAATATATAATTTATTTTTAAAGATTTTGTTTTCACAAAATATTTTATATACCAATTTTATAGTTTTTTTTAAAATAAGTGTAATTAATAAAAACATTTTAAAAACTTGATGAATGACAAAGTTTGAAATCTATAATATATATATATATATGTATATAATATTATTTTTATAATATTAAATTCATTAAAAAAATAAAACATATTATTTTCTTCAATATAATATAATTAATATTTATATAAAAATTAAGTGAGCAAAAATTATAAATATAAATATAAATATATTAATATAAAATAAAATATTAGATTTTAGACTTTTGTGGTAATTTTAAAAATTAGATATCTAAGTTTATTTATTCGTAGGTGGAAAGACTCTTCTCTCAATAAACTTTCATTCATATTCTATCTAAATTAGTTCTTAGGAACAGAATAAATACAAAACTATTGATAATCCGGATCATGCCACTGTAAATAAAATATTATTTTATATGAATAGATAACGTTTAATTCATAACTGAAATAGTCATTGATTGCTCAACCGTTTTCAATATCAGCGTCATCGTTACTACTCTCCGAAGTGTAGAAATATGTATTGGAAATCTGAAATTATATTTTAATTAACAGAACTTATTTTTTACAAGTTATTTATTATTGGACCTTGCATTTTTGTTGGTTTATTTAGTAGTTTTTTCCAGAATTCACGTGATGGTTATTAATTTGTTTTTTATTTTACACGGATTTTTAAATAATAGGTATATTTTAATATAATTAAAAATATATATAATTATAAAAAATTAATAATAAGAAAATTATAATTAAGTTCATTTTTTAATATTTTAGATTTTAATTAAAAATATCTATTAAATATTTTAATATTTTATTATAGAGTGATGTGTATATGTTATTATCAATCATTTAATTTATATGATTCTATTAGTTAGGTAAGAATTTCAAATCCAAATATCTATCAAATTTATGGTTTATGCAATTTTAATGCTCATTTTGATCATTATAATAAAAATGTTCACTGATAGTAAAAACTTTTGGTTGTATTTCATGGTACAATAATTATGTGACAAACAATTTGTAAGTCAAATTTCGTCCCTGTTATTAGTTATATATTTGGCAAGATATAACATATTCTAACTAATAGATGAAATGATTTTTTTTGACATGAATCTAAGTAATGCAATTTTAGCAAAAATAAAATTTAATACGATTTAAAATACACTTTTAAATTTATAAATAAATTTAATACACTACCAATCTAAAAAATCTTAAAACTTCGTAAATTAAATCACTTAAAATTATAATCTAAAACAATTCTACTAAATTTCAGACAAAAATTACCAAAAAATCACTATCTCCTAATTAAACTATAAAGTCAAAATATAATATTATCTATGCATGGCCATTACAAATGCCCTCTATGTTGATTAAACATTATTTAATTTGATTTAAATATTGTCCAAGGATGTTTCAGGCACCATGTTCAGTTGAGCGTTTCAGACACCATATTCAGTTGCTGGGTGCGCCACAAAGTCATAAGACACAATCAAGCACATAAGACACAGGAATTAACGTGGTTCACCCAACCAATCTGGGCTACGTCCACACAACATAGGCATCGGCAATAATAAAAAAGGAGATTACAAAATAAAATCCTCACAAAACTCTCACCCATCATAGCAAACCATCCGAATGGTTGCCTGTTATATAGCAAAGAGAATCTAACAGCCTCATTAACTCACTCACATCAAATATAGGAGGCATTAATCATCGCCCAACAACCTGGAGCTAATCTAGGAACTGAATTTCTATTGTTGTCACCTACAGAGATTTCTGCCTATTTCATTCCAAACAGAAAATCTCAACAATCTCCACCTTGACAACAATTAGCCTGATGCCCTGTTATTATTATTTTATCTTTTCTGCAAGCCAAGAGAAGCCAAACACCAGCGTAGCTTCTCTAACAAAACTGGTTTCGTGAACATGTCTGCACAATTCTCCTTTGTATGCACCTTTTCAAGAGAGACTCCCCTTTCAGTGATAACCTGTCTTACAAAATGGTACTTGATCGGTATATGCTTTTATTTACTATGATAGGCCGGATTCTTAGCCAAATGTATTTCACTTTGACTGTCACAAAATAACTTGATGTTGTCCTGCAACCTGCCAAATTCACCAAACAAACCTTTCAACCAAATTGCTTCTTTGCAAGCATGAGAAGCAGTAATGTATTCTGCTTCAGTAGTGGATAA
>APFE030634394.1:0-14378 GCA_000404065.3 Pinus taeda | reverse complement strand
AAAAATATTTATTAAATAACTATATAGATGAAGCAATATTATTGGTTCGTTATATGTATATATATACATTTATTAATAAACTACTATATTTAGTTAATAAACAAATGAATTTCTAGCTAGTAAGAGTAATTTAGCTATATATTTTACTTAATTTAACGAATTTCTGGGTATAATAATAATAATAAAATATAGCAAGGTCAAAATTAGCCGTTATCAATCTAGCCATTGGAGTCTCTGCCCAGACTATTTAACAAGATAAGCTGGATCGCTTCTTCAACTTGTCCTGACGATGAACCACACTGGTTGGTTCGAAACGCGTCGACAAATGATTCTTTATGTGATTTCGCCGAAAATTCTCTAACAATATTATGGATCACAGAAGTCTAAATTCCTTAATAATTTTCTCATCTAGTCAAGCCATTACAAATAACTAAATCAAATGCCCCACATAGAGTAAGCAATTGTTCACCGAAGAGATTGCAGTTCTTTGAAATTCTTTCCCACTGATGATTACTCTCTTCTGTAAGCCAAATAGGGTCGAAATCATCTTTACAACAAAGAATGATAGCTTGCTCACTTGCAGTCCTAGCATTGAAATCACCTACTATAAGTACTTCACCTAGAAGCCAAATAGGGTCAAAATCATCTTTACAACAAAGAATGCTAGCTTGCTCACTTGTAGTCCTAGCATTGAAACCAACCACTATAAGTACTTCACCTAGCTGCGAATATGTTGCAATATCCACTTTTAAGGCTGTGCATGGATCTTTGTGGTCAAGTCCTCTACCCTTGTAGATTTTTGAAACTTGTGACGCAAAATAACATGTTGCAATTCTGATGTGGTTTCCATTTTCTGAAATTTTAAACCAAATGAATTGCTTATTTGAGTCTTCTTTTTCTCACTGAATGAGACAACATTCTTTCTCCCTTACTAAAACCATGATACCCCCTTACCCTTTGCAATTCCTTGTCTTCCAGTATCCTTCAAACATAGGTGTCTTGCACCCTTCATGCTCATGTGTTTTTATAAAGCAAATTATGTCTTTATCTTCTGCAATAAACCTTAACCCTAAGTGTGTCTCCATGAGTAACCTCTAAAATTCCAACAAACTAATTTTAAGAAAATCAATTATTAAAATTTAATAACATTGTCTTATATATATAATTATATATATATATAACTAATTAAATTTTATAAAAACCCGAAATGAAAAATTAACTATGAAAAATAAAAAAATTTCTCCACTTTAATGTTAAATCAAATATTCCCTAATCAGCATTTTACAATTACATTAAATATTTTATCTATAAATATATTACTTTATACTTTACTGTATATAAATTTATTATATTTATTAACTTTACCGTTTATGAATTTTAACATCCTTTTTCATATTTAATATTATACATTTATTTTTATTATAATTTTTAAATGTTTTGATTTATTTATTTCTGATGACTTTTCTGAATTGATGTGGATTTTCTTTGACAACCCTCACAGGTGTAATTAATTTGATGTTTAAATAAATATTGGAGGAAGGTAGGCTGAAAACGACAGGGACGGACGCGAGAGGTGCGGTACAGCCATTTTTGACTTAATAAAACGTGGGAACTCAAGGACGTGTGGTAGATTCCTGGAAATTGACCAATTTTTCATTAGAGCCATTTTTGACTTAACAAAACGTGGAAACTTAGGGACGTGCGGTAGATTCCTGGAAATTGTCCAATTTTCCATTGCAGTGGACAATTTTCCACTGCAATTGGTAGGTTTGGAACTTTCATTACAGCCATTTTTGACTTAACAAAACATGGAAACTCAGGGACGTGCGGTAGATTCCTGGAAATTGGCCAATTTTCCATTGCAGTGGCCAATTCTCCACTGCAATTGGTAATTTTGGAACTTTCATTACACCCATTTTTGACTTAACAAAACGTGGAAACTCAGGGACGTGCGGTAGATTCTTGGAAATTGTCCAATTTTCCATTGCAGTGGCCAATTTACCGTATATGAATTTATTAACTTTACCGTTTATGAATTTAACATCCATTTTTCATAATTTAATATTATATATTTATTTTTATTATAATTTTTAAATGTTTTGATTTATTTATTTCAGATAACTTTTCTGAATTGATATGGAATTTCTTTGACAACCCTCATATGTGTAAATAATTTTATGTTTAAATAAATATTGGAGGAAGGTAGGATGAAAACAACAGGAACGGACGCGAGAGATGCGGTACAGCCATTTTTGACTTTAATAAAAAAAGTGGAAACTCAGGGACGTGTGGTAGATTCTTGGAAATTTGCAGCGGTAAATTTTCCACTGCAATGGGTAAGTTTAGAATTTTCAAATTTATTTGCAGTAAGTTTTAATTTAGAAGGAGAAGTTTTTTTTTGGAGTAAATTTTTTTCTTTCGTGAGATTTTCTGATCTAATTTTTCTAAAATATGATCGAAATTTATTGAAATCACCACTTATCATGATATATATCGACGGGTTTCCAAACCTACCATGGAACTTAATGCGTCTCTGACCCCACCTCGGTCGGCCACTTGCTAAAGGTGGAACTTAATGCGTCTCTGACCCCACCTCGGTCGGCCACTTGCTAAAGGTGGTTTCCGTATGAGATTCAGTGACTTAATGCGTCTCTGACCCCACCTTGGTCGGCCACTTGCTAGAGGTGGTTTCCGTATGAGATTCAGTGACTATTACATGTCGTTTACAGGAGGGTCCGCAATTGAAAGGATGCATTGTCTCTTTAATATTAGTTTAATTTTATAATATTAATTTTTTTTAATAAAATAATACAAGAAAGAAAGAAAGAAAACTAGTCATAACTGGTATCCAATGCTGCTGCACAGCAGATTCGATGAAATGAGTGATGTGGTTAGGGGTGGACCAAAATGGTCAAATCTGTGTGGAATACTACAGGGATTGCAAATTCCGCGTGAAAAGATAAGAAATAGGGGTCTACAACATCCAATCAAAAATATGGCAGACTTTAATCGTCGCTCTCGCTCGTACCCCACACTGAATTTTACAACAGTGGGACAATGGTTGGACTGTTTGAAATGAAATAAATTTTATTTAAAATTTGGTAGATAATTTTAAAAATTATAAATTGAAGTTGTTTAATAAGAAAATTTTAGTTATTTAATAGTTTTTAAGAGAGTCGAATTTATTTATGCATTTAAATATGAATTTTTAAATAACAATTAAATGTTTGGTATATTTTTTTTGAAATGAAATAAATTTTATTTAAAATTTGGTAGAAAATTTTAAAAATCATAAATTGAAGTTGTTTAATAAGTAAATTTTGACTATTTAGCAGTTTTTTAGGGAGTTGAATTTATTTATTCACTCAAATAATGTTTCTAAATAACAAAAATCATAATCTTGCTTCAAATGGTATTGTTACAATTCACTAAAAACACTATTATTAAGTCATTTCTTTTTATTAATTAGATTTACTAACATTTTATCTGTTAAATTTTTAAAATTTCAAATCAATTATTATAAAAATTTATTATTATTAAGTAAAAAATAATATATTTAAAATAACATTATTAAAAATTTATTTTAATTTAAATTAGTTTAATAATTATTTTAAATTGTATAATATTATCAATAAAAATTTTTCAGCAAGCATGTAAAGTAAATAAATTAAATGAATTTTAAGGTTTCATCAAACTAAAAATGTTTGTAAATAAATGTAAGTTAAATCTCTAATGATATAGTCAACTCGTTCATCCAATTAAATTAAGTAGGTAATCGTGAAAACAATTAATACCATAAAAAATACAAAATCCAATAATATATATCTATCTATAATAAATATATATATATATATATATATATATATATATATATATATATATATATATATAATATAAATTGGATTTTAAATTTCAAAAAATACCACCCAAATGTAGTATTATCAAATGTAAATATATAAGGAAGAGACCATTGATGTCATAAATCAGATCAAGGACAATGACACTTGCTTCATCCAAGAAATTAGAGTGGTAAAGGTAAAAATCAATTTAATACCATAAAAATACAAAATCCAATTATATATGTATTTCAAAAAATACCACCCAAATGTAGTATTATCAAATGAAAATGTATAAGGAAGAGGTACGAAAATGTATAAGGAAGAGGTCATTGATGTCATAAATCAGATCACTGACAATGACACTGTCATCCAAGAAATTAGAGTGGTAGAGGTCAAAATCAACTTAATACCATAAAAATACAAATCCGATTATATATATATATATATATATTATTATATATTATATATATTAATTCCCAAAAAATACCACCCAAATGTACTTTTATCAGATGTAAATATATAAGGAAGAGGTCATTGGTGTCATAAATCGGATCACTAACAATGACACTACCAAATTAGTTGATCTCTGCCTCACCTCTACCCTTTTCAGTTTCCAAGGTGAGTTCTTTGAACACACTTGTGGGTAGCGATGGGTTCTCCTCTTTTCCCTATAGTTGCTAACTTATTCTTAGAAGATTTTGAGACTAAAGCATTAGCCTTTGCCCAATTTTTCCCTAAGAAATGGGAGAGGTTTGTTGATGCCACTTGTGCTGTTTGGCCTCATGGATGTGAAAAATTCGATTTGTTTCTTAACCATCTTAATTCTCAATCCGACTCCATCAAATTCACAATGGAGGTTGAAGTGAATGTGTGTCTTCCTTTCCTTGGCATCCTTCTCTCTAGAATGAATGATGGTTTCGTTTCTCACCAAGTCTTTCGCAAAAAAACTCACACGAAACAATATCTTCATTGCAATTCTCATCATTTTCCGGCACAAAAATTTGGGGTTCTAAGTACTCTAGCCACCTGTGCTTTAAGAATTTCGGATGAGAAACACCTAGAAGAGGAAAAATCTCATCTTCTTAAAGTTTTTGAAAATAATGGCTATAGCAGATCTCAAGGCCTCAAAGCTTTTCAAAGTGCCCATAAAGAATCAAGGGTTAAACCTCCTCGTGATGACCTAATCTCTAAGCTGCAACTCCCGTTTATCCAAGGGATTACTGACAGAATTTCCCACATTCTTAAGAGCAATAAAGTTTGTTCTTCTTTCAAACCCCTTAAAACCATTAGAAATTCTCTCAGACTCGTTAAAGACCCTATAGACCTTAAAGACATGAAAGGGGTCTACTCAATCTCATGTCCCTGTGGGATTCCCTACATTGGGGAAACTGATTGGTCTATTAAATAGAGAATTTAAGAGCATGCAACAGACATCAGACATAACTGATCGCGCTTATCAGCTCTTGTGGAGCATACAAAGAAATATAAGCACCATGTTTGCATTGAGGATGTGAAGGTCACTGAGAGGGTTAATCACTTCCACCATATGAAGCTAAGAGAGGCTATTGAGATTGAGAATCATACAATCAATCTCAATAGAGATGATGGGTGGAAATTGAATAAGAGCTGGATTCCGGCTTCATTTTATTTCTCCTCATTATTTTTCCCCTCTAATTTTTTTTAAAGATTTTTTTAACCCTTTATGTTTTATTATATATATATTAAATAATAGTTTATTTATTATTATAAATAATTTCATATATGTTAAACAATTAAAAGCTTAATTTTAAGCCACTATTATATTAACTAAAAATAAATAGTTATTATATTTATATATTATTATTTATTTATTTTTTATGATAGGTTAATTATTAATTAATAAGAATATGTTTATGATTTTATTAGTTTGATCTTTTTATAAATAAATTTGTTATTATAATTTGATAGATAATATATAAATAATAATTTCATATTATTAATAAATAATTTCATATTTATATAAATAATAAGACTAGTTTATACTAATTAGTTTTTAATTAAATAAATAACTAATTCCTAACAATGGGTTTCTAGTGGCTAATTCTAGACTTTACTGTATTCTTGCTATTTATTTTTTAAGATCAATGGATTTTTTCATGTTTGTCTTGAGAATGAACCATATTAGTTGGTTCCATATATCAACCAAATAACAATGATGTGATTAATCCTAACTTTTTAAAAATTTACCGGAACCAAATTTATGACTAAAATTTCAACAAATTTAATATATATAAATTAACTTCCAAAAAATTTAATATACATATAGTTTTTACACTAATTTAATATTCAATTTTTTTTTTTTTTAAACATACATTTATGATGTTAAGGCTTTCTTCTCTTATAATGGGTAAAATCATACGAATTGTCCAAACACTTCACCCAAGGTATAAATTGGACGGCCCCGTCAAGTAAATTAGTTTCTTTTTAAAATTGCCATGAGTTTTACATTAATTTATGCCTTAAATTTATTTATGCATGTCATTTAAATTTTATCATTATCTCTGTTTTCTTAAATTTTTTTACTGAAGCAGTTTTTATGTTGATATAAGTTGTGTGTTTTATCTTATCAATTTTAGCCTCATTATGAAGCAAAATAAAATCAAGTAAAATTATAGATATATATATATATTAAAAAACAAATATATTGAATCATGTTCATTACTATGAAATTAGCTAATGATTTTTGGAAATTATGCATAATCATTCTTTATGTAATTTCAGAGTTTTTGCAAGTCATATTGAATTATTCTACAAAATTTATCAATTAACATGTTCAAACTCATTAGATGTAATTTATTTTGAAGAGGAGCAATTGATCTCAACTTTCAACATGATGAGTTGGATTGAGATACAATCTTATAAATAACAAAAGAAATATGAACACATCTTTACTTTAAAATGAGGATTTGGGGAATTCTAATATTTCTAATATCAATATAAAGCTAAACCAATAATCATATACAAGGCATGTGTTGTAAAAAAAATTATGATATTTTGCCAAGGACAAATCTCTCTAGATGACATTCTAAGATTTGATTTTGAAAGGCCCAAACCTAGTGATGTTCAGATTCAATTATGAATGTATAGAATTCACATGAGTCATGATAAATGTCCATTAGAGATTTCCATTTACAACCATAGAATAGATCCATTTTATAAAAATTAGGATCTATCGTCAACATATTAACATTAAACAAACTATATAAAAAGTCTCAAAATCAAACAAAAAATTGTTGTGTCACTTTTATTATTTTTATTGAACAACCAAAAGACCCTTCAATCTAATGACTCTATCCCCATAGGTTAGTGTTGTATATATCATATAGATGCCCCATTGTGAGCACATGACTTTCAACCTTTAAGCTTTAGACTTTAAAGTTTAGGTTGCATGGTGTGAGTTAGGAGGGAGACAAACTTTTTCTAACATCCCCAAAACCCAGAATCAACATAATGAGCCCTACACTATGAGCATAACTTGTAATTATCTCACACTCTGTAAGCACCATGCAGTTTGTACTTATCTTGGAGGGTTAATTCTATTATTTTATATTATCTTTCATTCCACTTCAACTTCATCAATTTAATTTATTTTGATTACTTCAATTTATTCTAATTTAACTGTACATTCTGAAATGAATAATGAATAATTAATAATTATTAAAAAATGTTCACAGCCTCTTCATGCTACCTAAAGGTCATATCCTTTCTCTATATATTCTTGGTTTGACATTCTTAATAGCTTCAATATGAGCAGATGGGGTTTAATTATAATATCAAATAAAATAATTAAATAATTAATCCTCATTTTTTTGATATTAACCATAATCTTTTTTATTATTTTTAGTATATATAATTAACCCTTACCTCATTAGTCTTAATCTTAGTATAACGAAATTATATTATTTTGTTATTTTATTTGATCTTTCATTCCACTATAACTTCATTAATTTAACTTATTTTGATTATTTCTATTTATTCTAATTTAACTTTACCTTCTGAAATTAATAATTATTAATTATTAACAAATAGTGACATAATTTTTGTTTTGTTTTGTTTTATTTTGTTTTTTGTTTTTTGTTTTGTTTTGTTTTTTTTTAGTAAAGTTCAACCATGGTGAGGCTATATCATGGTCATGTCTAAGAATAACACCCAGATAGGGAAAGGAATTGAACCAATGACTTAACATCTAGGAGTGCCTTAAGAAGACACCTAATCACCATCTATCCAAATCCCATGGACTCTGGCATAGTCTATAAAATGGTATTTTTTTCACAAAAATATAGCAATACAATTTCAAGGAATATTGCGATTTTTTTTACATTAAAATAGATTTTTGAATGCACAAATGGATTCAACACCAGGAAAAACCCTTGGGGCATTGACATTCTACAGATTAAACAACTTAATATCAAGTTTTTAAAAATCTCTGTCGGATTTTGGTTAAAATCAACCAAAAAATGCACTCATAAATGTTATTTCATCTATTAGTTGGAATACACAATTATTAATTATTAACAAACGTTCTCATCCTCTTCACGCTCCCAAATGGTCATATCCTTTCTCTATACATTCTTGGTTTGGCACTCTTCCTAACTTAAATGTGAGTTTTTTGTCCTAAAGATGAGTGAAGTGTTCTAAAAGCATATATCAACAATTAATAAGGAAATCCTTTAGTGTCGAAATTTTATGGCTATAGTTTTTAGGGCTTTTATATGTCGTTGAATTCCTTAAATTAAAATCTCAACCGGAGTTCATAAAATTTGAGTTGCAATGCATTTCGGTTTAGATTCAAACTTATCCTATATAGTTTTAATGCAAAATTAAGTACAAAATGGTCAAACTCTATTCCTAATAATCACGCCTAGAATTGCTAAAGTGAAGAAACCTATTTTGTTGCAATCTAAATCACTGTCAACAAAATCTATGTTGCATTCAAAACTCAAATCAATATTCCATTCTTAACTATGATATATTAACTCAAAAAATCATTCAGAAATAAAGTGGACAACTATCACTAACTATGTTCTCAAACCAATTTGACGTTAACTCTATTCAAAACCATTACTCAAAGCTAATCCCCAGGGTACTATGAATCAAAGGTAAACTCAATAATAACTCAAACCATTCCCTTTATCCAAAGCAAACTCAGCATTTAAAAGACATAACTTATGATTTTCTAACTTAGAACCAATTCTGAATCAACACACACAACTTCAATTTATCTAATGACAAACAAGAATAAATCTACTAAAGCTTACTACGAAATCACATAAATAATGAGATGTCTATTCAAATGATTGTTGCACTACAATTCAAGTAAATATCACACATGAAATCAAACAACTACACTGTAAATGACAAGCAATTCCCAAAATGTTAACACATCAATTCATTTTAAATCAAAACTTCCTTTTCCAGCATTCACGAACTCGGAAAAGTAACATGTACAGAGTATGATCATAACAATGTTCCATAGGCTTGTGAAGACTCAATAACATTACACTTGTTATCTTTAACTCAGATTTATGAAAACATCAAAGGAAACTTGAGTACATAATTAAGTGCAGAAACTCTGAAAGTCAATAATGAAAGCAAATGAGAATTTAAGCACAGTTCTATCTAATGAATCGAAACACATTTCCTACACACTAAAATTGTTGCAGGACTCGATCAAGGTTCATGGTGGGGCCTTTCCACAACCTAGAACAAGCCTAATCTAATTCAATACTTGCATATTAAAAAGACATAAATGCTTAAATAAGAGTAAAAAACGAGACAATAATTATATTAAAAACTTTAGTAAAACATCAGTTTAAGAGTTCAGTCTTAACATAATAGAATCAAAGAGTGTCGTGCCACAATCGCCAACTCAGCCTAACCATGTATATATGTGTGCATATATGTGTGTGTAACTTTACATACAAAACATTGGGCCTTTTAAGGAGTTCAGACCAATCAAATAGTTACAACCAATTGACTAAAGAGAGTAAAAATATCTAGGATTTAAACTAAGTTAAGCCAGGTGAAATCTTCAGGATTATATCACCCAGATTGTAACCGAACAGTCCCAATCATGGCACTATCCTTGAACCAAAGAAACTAATTCCATGTTCGAGAACAAGAAGGACTATTATGAGATGTTGATGGTTGACTGGTTGCCCTATGCTGAGTAAAGTACTGATTTAAGTACAAAAATGAGTACAGAATGGCTGCTCCAAAAATGGCTACTTGATGCGTTGCTGGACTGGGTGTTGGATCGTTGATGAGTTGTCCACGCACTTCAAATGTCTGCCTATATTTTAGATTCCTTCTATAGATAAGTCAAATTGAATCAAGAGTTAAAAAGTTATTTAACATCTACCCAAACCAATCAAAGACATATGAATATAACACTTATTAATAAATCTTACCTCCATTGTAAAGCAATGCGGTTTAACTAGTGTGGAGTGGTTTTAGGGTACCAAAAAGGGGTAAAGTAAGGTAAATGATAGTAAAAATAGTGGGATAAGATGTGAAAAAGGGCACAAAAGTAAGGCCCAACATCCCCCCATGTCATAGGGGATGCATGTCCTCATGCAACTGTCCCTTTCAAACTTCAACCAGTCATAAAAAAATAGGTCATCCCTTCCTTCAAATTCCCTTCGTGCTTACTAGGACTTCCAAACCATGGTTTTCCTTCATTAATGGTCATCGAAATCGCAGGGATTGCTCATGGGAACTAAGCCTCTTGACAGGCCTATGTTGTTTCAGTTTCCAACTAATAAGGAGCTTGTTCCTCAGGATGAGCACATTATTCTTGGAGACTAGGGATAGATTCATGTTTCGATATTGAGAGAAAAACCATACACACATAGCGAAACATTGTCTTATACTTATGAGCCTTTTCCTTAAGATTTGGATTCTTTTTCTATAAGTTAGCCACAAGTAGTTGTAACTATTAATCACCATAAACCGAGGTATTTCGAATAGGTATGCTCTATTGTCAAGAAATACTCCCTCTATGAGTTGACCCATCAAGTCTCTGGCTCTTCTTAGGTTTATATGCCCACTTCTTCTTTCATGGACCCTTGTCAGATGGATTCAACTGTGGCGAACTACCCATACGATCATGGAAATTATCTATCGAACCATCTTCCTCAAGTAGAAGTTCCCCTGCTTCTTTGACTTACTGAGAGGGGATCTTCATTTCCTATTCCAAAGAGGACATAATGGTAACAGGTTCTTAATCTTGAGTACCAAAAATGGATGGTTTTTGTCTAGACATGCTTCTCGTGTGCCGCCGACTTTGTGACGAGGTCAAATTCTCTGATGTTTTCTCTCTCTACACTGGTGTAGCGAGAATTGACATTGCTTGCTGCTCTTCCTCGAAGAGTTTTATCTTTAGGGGCGACATTAGCTCCCTTATACTGCTTTTTTGCTGATGAGATAATAGGTTTCACAACCTCCACCTGAGGATTTTTCCATTTGTTTGCTAGGCTTCTTCGATTGCTACTTCATTATTAATAGGTTCACTCTTCTGTTCCTTACTTATTTTACATTTATTTCCTTTTGAAGGTAGGGTCAATTCCTCTGTAGATGAACTAGGGTTTACAGACTTCTTTAAGGGTTTCACCGAATGACTTTCCTCCTTTGTAGACATAAGGGTTATCGCAGGGCCCTGTCCTTGCTTAGAAATGGAATTAGGAGGAGTCTAATCTTCTTGACTCAATTTCTTCGATCAGGGGCTAATGAGTCTCTGTCAGCCTTTGATTTGGTTTTCTTCATGTAGAAAACTTTCCACAAAAAATCTTCCCAAGACTTATTTCGTCTACTCAAATCATGAACAACCAACATATTGATAAGATTGTGATGGTACACACTAGTCTCAAGGTTTTTGATAGTGGATTGAACACCCCTAGTGACCTTATATAAACTTATATGCATGAAAAACGGAAAATTGGCTTCTCGACCATATGAAAAGTGCAAGAGTAGCCTGATATGATAAAGGAAAAAATTGACATACCTGCCCTCACAAGTAACAAATCTCTGTAACGCAGTGATGAGTAAGTTCCATTGCTCCTCCATGCATCTTTGTAGGACCCCCTTCGACTAGTTAATGGACTTGTTTGCCGGCTTAAGGAACTTATCACAATGATCTGGCTCGAGAGGACCTCCTTTAAAATATTTCTCACTAGTTAATGACAATTTTGTTGCCTTGCTTATCGACTTCTCAGTCACTTTGATTTTTAGGCTCCCGACCCTTGTAACTTCCCCATCAAAATTCTCCCCGAAGGCCATTGCTACCCTATTGTTATAACTCTGGAATTTCTAAAGAAGACTCATCCATCACTTCTCCTAAAAAAATGCCTTACACATATCATATTACGGGCTCTTAGAAAATTAGGTGAATGTGGGTTCATGGTGGTCGGCCCCCATGCCGAAGGTGGAGCAATGTTGAGGGTTAGACAAGAAATACAGGGCTCATAGGTCAATTCTTGATTGAAACTTAGTAAAGGGACAAACAATTTACATGTCAGGGTTCACATAAATTTAAAATCGTTTGAAACAACGACTATGGAATTTTGAATTATGGGGCAGAATGGTTGTTGTAATGATGAGTAGGTACTTAAAATTTGTACCACGCGAATAGAAATGAATGGGAAGGGTATTGGGATAGGATGGTTTAGGATTAAACGAATATGGGGAAGATATGTAAATCATTATAATGAGAGGAGGTAGATTATTACTAATTTCTATGACTCATATACTTTGAATTAGTCTAAGAAAATAAATTTACCCATACCTTGCTTTGACTGCAAATTAATATTCAGGAACTCGAGAATAATAATGACTGGGACAACTTGGTCTTTGGCTGAGTATCCTCTTCATTTTCTGAATCCAAGATGATAGACTTGTTCAAGTAATGATAAATAATCCAAAGCACTTACAATTTACCATATTCGTTTATTCTAATATTGCTAGGCTGAGGCTGATCCCATATACCTTTCCTGAACTTGATACGCAGATTTATAAGAAATTATTTAGTACCCAATTCAGTCTAAGAGTAGTACTAAATTAAGTACAAAACCTTTGAACTTGCTCATTGAACATCGAAACTATGAAAAATTATGATTGAACTAAAAAATGAACAAAACGATTCCTCGAAGTTTCATGTAGGCTAACTATAGAAATTGTGACTGAATTTTGACTTCTAGTTGCTATAGAATAATCTGGTGCCATCATTCCATGGATTTTGACCAGGCTTGGGATGATCACTGCCTAGGGAATTCAATTTTTGGGAGTCTAAAATGCATAAAAGAAGACTCCAAGGGGGATTTCTTTTCCATACTTATTCTGCTGAGCCCGAAAAAGAATAATTCTATATGGAGCAGATCCCTAACTACTTCTTCCTCATAACTTTAACGAGCTCGAGTCAGCTGATGCTCGAGGTATTCATTTTTAGAGAGTTTGAAAAACCCAAAATAGACTCCAGGGAGTTTATTTTCCACACTTATTTTGCTGAGCCTGGAAAAGATAATTATGTACTTAATAGATCCCTAACTACTATTGTGCGATTAATATTAATGAGCCTGGGTCAGTTAGTGCTCGGAACATTCAAGTTTAGGGAGTCTAAAACATTCACAGTAAACTCCAGATTGTCCTTTTCTGTAAATAATACGTCAAGTCTGCATAAAGGAATAAACTTACCCTTGACAAATTTCCTCGTTATTCTGTGTGAGATGTGGAGGAAAGCAAAAGGTCAAACCACTGTTATATATATATATATATATAATATAATATAATATATATATTAATATATATATATATATAATTATATATAATCAATTTGAAGAACCAGCAGGAGTTGGGTCCCCATTTTGGATCAACTCCATTTTTGGACCCTGCATCACATTCTAAAAAAATTCTTAGCGAGAGAGAGGATGGTGGTAGATTTTTAATTTCTAGCCATTCACCACAAATGAGGTCTGATCATCATCGATGGTTTTTATCGTGACTGATCCATTATCAAAAACTTCCTCCACTTCATAGGGCCCCAACCATCTAGTTGAAAATTCCCTTTGAAATGTTTAAATTTGCTATCATATAGCAACATCCATTCTCCTGGTTGAAAGACCTTTTTTTCATATACTTATCGTGCCACTGAGCTCTCTAATCCTGTACTAACATGGTCCATTGAAAGGCATCTTGTTTGTTTCGTTAAGTTCATTCAGCTAAAGTATTATTTGTTTCTGAGCCTCATTTAGATTCGTTCCTAATTGAGTAGTTGTTCAGAATGTTTTTACCTGAAACTCGATGGGGAGTAACACCTGCTTCCCATATACTAACTCATAAGGAGTATGACTCGTCATATTCCTCCATGTTAACTGATAAGCCCATAATTCTTACGGCAATTTGTTAGCTTAGTTGTCATGGTGAAGTTGGATTGTCTTGGTGAGGATGGACTCCAAGAATTTATTGGTATATTCAACTTGTCCATTTTCCTGAGGGTGGTATGGAGTA
>APFE030634390.1:149646-208775 GCA_000404065.3 Pinus taeda | reverse complement strand
GGAATCTAACAACCAATGTTGATCATGATTTGACACATTAACTGATAATACTTCATCACTCATACCTGAACCAGATGCCGAACCTGTATCTGTCGTATTTGCCTCCTTCTCTATCGAAGAATCTGGTTGAAGTTTGTTGTTGTCGCTTCCAGCAGTCCTTCTTTAAATGCCCTGATTTGCCACAAAACCAACACTTTAGCTTACTCTTCTTCCCTTTCGACTTTGAACGTGAGTCGCTCGGCTTTCTGGGGCGTCTTTCTTTCAAGCGACCTCTAACCATCTTAGCTTCTGATGTAGAGGTTTCGGAATGCGACCCCCTCCTTGTTTTTTCCGATAATAAGGATGCAACTACATCATCAAACTCAATAGTTTTTGATGAACTAAGACTTATAGAAGTAACAAAATGATCCCATGACTCGGGCAACGAGCACAATAAAGTAATAGCTTTATCCTCGGATTGAATTTTTACTTCTATACTTTGTAATTGCACAAGAACAATATTAAAAGCATTTAAATGATCAACAATCGATGTACCTTCCTTCATTCGCAAACTGTACAACTGTCGCTTCAGGAGAATCCTATTGGTTAAGGATTTGGTCATGTACAGTTTCTCTAGTTTCGTCCACAAACCAGCAGGTGTTGTCTCCGACACGATATTAAACAGGACATCATCAACTAGACACAGTCAAATAGCACTTATCGCTCTTTCATCCATCTCGGCCCACTCATTATCTGTGATGTTGTAAGGCTGTTTGGTTTTGCCCAACAATGCCTTTGCCACACCATGTTGGACAAGCAAATCATACATCTTCACCTTCCAGATTTCGAAATTATTTTTGCCATTAAACTTCTCAATTTCAAACCAGGCACTCTGAGTTTTTGCCATATTTTATCAACCCAAAAACCACAATAATCTCCAAAACCAATGTTTAAATACCAGCAATTAACAAAAAAACTGCCTATGCCTTATAGCCTTTGTTTAAAAAAAAAACAAATTTTTTTTGCTGTGTGAATTACAATACATAAAACTGAGTATTAAATTGTATTGGAACAATGTGCCTTTCTATCGTGCAATATTGGCAATAATTTTCACACGATTCAACCATATCTCATTCACCTTCATAATTCTCCTTCAGTGCTTCACGAATTTGAAGGCGAATTCACACGGATGACTTGACATCTCCGTTCTAATTTCGTATGAATCTCGTGGATTAAAACAAGAGATCAACTTATCACTTACACAAGGACACTCATCTGCAGGATTACGACTACGACTGAGACTTCAATTTTCAGTACGTACTTCTTCAATCCATTGTGCAGTCTTAAAAAAAAAAGGATGGATTTTTGTGCCAAACAACAATCCATGTTCATACGATCATTGACGCATACCTGTGAATTTGCTCATTCTAAATTCGCCTGTCACGCCACTGACCCTGGTTGCAATAACCTCTTTTGTTTTCGCTAATACGGTCTGCACTTTTTAGTTGATGGCAGCAATCAATTTCAAATTAATTTTCTATTTTAATGAAGGGATGTTCACTCCCCTCACCAATTCCCTCTGGCTACCGCTCCTTTTGTTTACAAATAGATTCCCTCTTCAATAACTTTACTCAGCGCACCAGTAGCTCCATGCAGCACCAGCAACCAAACGCACGCACGCTGCCAGCAACCAAACCACGCACGCAGAGAATCCGCTCAGCACCAGCAACTCCACGCAGCACCAGCAACCAAACCATGCTCCAGCGCAACAACAACGCCTCCATGCAGGTCTCCACGCACCAGCGCTGTCATCTATAATGAAACAACTCCACGCACCAACACGCAATGGTCATACGCAGGCTCATAAAACTATACGTAGGTCCACACAGGTTTTCAACAGCAGTCCAACACGCCTCCAACAAATCTCCACACAGGTAATACGCATTAGGTCACACGCATCAGCATACACACTTCAACGCAGACACGCAGGCCACACGCATAGACTTTGGGCCCGATACTCCTCCGCTGCGTGCTGCTCTGATACCACTTGTTAATTTAACAATGTGCAGTAAGAAAAAACAATACACACAGCAATTAAACACATCACAAATGACACAGTAGTTTAACGTGGTTCACCCAACCAATCTGGGCTACGTCCACCAAACATAGGCATCGACAATCCTTATTAATCAAACAAGAGATTACAAAATTAATCAAATCCTCACAAACTCTCACACCAAAAAACAATCCGTATGGATACCTGTTTTATAGCTAGGAGAATCTAACTGCCTCATAAATCCTCATCACATAAATTTAGGATGCATTAACTCCCTCCCAACAACCTGGAGCTAATCTAGCAACAAATTCCTATTGTTGTCACCTACTGAGATTTTTGCCTATTTTACATAAAACAGAAAATCTCAACATTTATATATTTCGTTGACTTGTCCTCACATCGAGTTTGAGCTACATAATGTTATGTCATGGAATTGTTATAGAATTTTGCAATTTAGTTTACAACTCATCTCATTAATGGTCACTGAAACCTTGTAGACGGCATGGAATCACGTACAAGAGAGGGTATACGAAGTGTATAAGCACAGTATCTCTATAATAGCCTACAGAACATTAAATTGCAGACAAGCTTGATACACCTATGTGTGTACACATTATGACTTGTGTTAATAAAAAGCAGGGATGTTCGACTCTGTTGTAAACCCTAAAAGGAAATCCCAGCACCTTAATATGTTTATGATGATATAATAATAAATGTCTTATTCTGGTATGCGATGATTCATTTTAGAAACTTCGTAGGGGTTCATGTCGATTTGTTAAACCAGAATTAATTCAGTCCTCATGATCCATACACGGAATATGAAAAACATTACGTGTATCTGTATTCTGCTGGAGATAAAAAAGAACCCTAGTTGTAGAAACATGGCAAAAAAGGTCATTGTTGGAGTTGACAAAATGACTTTATTTGGCATAATGGAAGAAGTGGAAACAATTATATAGCAAAGAGACTAGAGAGATTCATCGTACAAGAAAATATGGTGGAAAAGATGGGGGATGTAAGATCTCTCATTATTGAAAACTATGTATCAAATCATCGCCCAATCACTCTTTTCTAGTGCAACACTGATACAAGAGTTGGATTTCCTTTCAAGTTTAATAAAGTTTGGTTTGAATATATAAATTTCGATTCTCTTATCAGATCATTCTCGGAGGAAAGAAGAAATACAGAGGAAGGCCTCTCGTACACTGAAAGCTTTATGAGTAAGTGTTGAATTCTTAAAGCAGAGGTAAAAACATGGGAACGGAAGAAGAAGGAAAGCCTGAGAAGGGAGTTGTCAGATATTGAGGAGGACTTAAAGACCCTACATAGTCAAATGGCCACCCATTCCCTTCCTACTAAAGTAAGGGAGAGAATCCATGCTCTCGAAATGAAAAAAAAGAAAAAGATCCTTCAAGTTAGAGAGATGACATGGAGATTGAAAGGCATAGCCATCTGGATTAGAGAAGGGGATAAAAATACCAAGTTCTTTCATCGCTTTGCCAATTGCGGAAGGAAACAAATTACAATTTGGCAGATGAATGATGGTGAAGGAAACTCTTATAACAAGCAATCAGAAATTACAGCATTGGCGGTTTCATATCTCAAAAAAGCATATAATACACTAGAAGTGGAGGATGCGGAATCACATATATGGGCAGTTGACAAATACCCCATAGTGTTTAATGAGGAGGACAATGTGGAGTTGTATAAGGAGGTTAAGGTGGAAGCACTGATCTAGGCTATCAAATCAATGAAAGGAGACAAAAGCCTGGGTCCAGATGGATGGACTGTAGAATGTTTTGTCCACTTCATAGACATCTTTCAGGGGGACCTTCTATAGATTACTAAAGAATCGAGGGTGAAAGGATTCATACATCCTCATCTAAACTCAACCTATATATCCCTTATTCCAAAGAAATCAGAGGCGGAAACCTTTGCTGATTTTCGTCCAATATCATTGTGCAATCTAACAGACAAGATTATCTCTAAGATAATTGCCAACAGATTAAAAGCATCCTTATCAAAATTCATTTCACCGGAGCAATATGGTTTTCTAAATAACAGAATAATCCATGATGCAGTCGCTGTTGCACAAGAATGTATGCACAATATTAAGTAAAAAAAGATGAATGCAATAGTAATGAAGGTAGATCTAAAAAAAGCTTATGGTTGTTTAGATTGGGGTTATCTGAGACTGGTCTAGCATAAAGTTGGAATAAACACAAATATGGCTGAATGGATCGTGGGATGTGTAACTATAGTACGTTATGTTGTGATAATTAATGGATACCCATATAAGTTTTTTGCTGCAGGCAGGGGACTTAGACAAGGATGTGCTTTATCGCCCCCTACTTTTTATACTGGCGATGGATGGACTAAGTTTTAAAATTAAAAAAGTTGTGACCACTGGTGAATTTGAAGTGCTAAAAATCAACAGTCATGTCTCCGTCTCTCACAGTTTCTTCGTTGATGATATCTCGCTGATGGGTATGTTAAACAGACTTAAATGGTATTCACTTTTATTAATTCTGAAAAAGTTTGGAAAAACCACGGATCTTGTTCAAAATGAACAAAAATCCATCATCTTATATGGATCATGTAACCATGATGATATCAGCTATATCTAAAGGTGCTTTGGGGTAAATGCAGTAAATTTAGATAATGGAATGAAATATATGGGGTATCGCTTAAAACCAGGAAACTATAAAAATGTTGATTGGATGTGGTTGGT
Organism: Pinus taeda; assembly: GCA_000404065.3. Taxonomy (NCBI): domain Eukaryota; kingdom Viridiplantae; phylum Streptophyta; class Pinopsida; order Pinales; family Pinaceae; genus Pinus; species Pinus taeda. Next base: position 204,009 of record APFE030634390.1, on the reverse strand, counting down.
GGAAAGATTTTACTCCAAGATTAAGGAATGGGAATACAAATGTTTATCAATGGGAGGTCATATCATCCTCACACAGTCAGTTCTTACACAGCTAGGGATTTATTGGGCACACTTGTTCCACATTCCACAAATGATTATAAAACTACTGAACCACATAATGGCAAACTATATTTGGTTAGGTGCTAGAAGGAGCCATAAATATCACTTGGTCAAGCTGGAGAAGATTACAAGGCCAAAAATATTGGGTGGATGGGGTGTTTTAAATCTTAAAATCTTTGGATGGGCACTAATTTTGAAACCTTTATGGCGGGGCATCAACAATAGAGGCATATGAGGAAAGCTAATCCAATTTAAGTACATGAAGAAAAAGGAATTTTCCTTTTGGATGAGACAGGGAGCAATTGGGAAAAAATGCTTTTCATAAATATGGAACAATTTTAAATGGGTCAAGAACATCTTCCTCCAAAACATCTCGTGGATTTTTGGATCCGATAATAGTATCATGTTTGGAAAAGACATCATTATAGGATCAGGTGAGTTTCCACTTGGTACAGTGGAACTAATAAACCATCTGAACAGAAAAGGCATTTTCATCCTGAGCCAGTTGATAGGTGATTGGTATGGTAACATTCCAATTTGGCTTGACTCCATCCAACTAAACCTTACAGGACAATACAAATTGGATTGGCTACAGCTTGTAAAATCACTAAAAGATGCAGGGATATGTTATGACAACAAAGGGGATTGCATCACATGCACTGGTAAAAAGAAGAAATTAGGAGAAATCGAGGTGACAGACTGCTATCTCAAATTGTGCTTGAAGGAGCTACATAATGTGGAATATTGTTGGTTTTACAAGTTCTGGCAAATTAATATTCCTATAAAAATTATCATTTTCATTTGGTTAACTTGGCAGAATAAGAATCTTACATGGGTAAACTTACAAAAGAAGAATCATCATGGTCCTCGAATTTGTTATCTGTGTAGGAATAATGATGAGAATAATGGCCACTTATTCTTACATTGTCCTAGATCTATAAGCATCTGGAAGCACTTCACCACCAAGTTGCAGATTCCATTCATACAGTGTAATACAATTGAGGAATGTTTAAAATTGTGGAGTACACAAAGCAAAAGTAGGCGATTGCTCACTTTGGTTGTTTTCCGGAAGATCTGGAAAGGTTGAAATCAATTGATTTTTGGATCCAATAGATGGGGAAAAAATGTAATCTGTGAATTCATAGAACAGTGGGTTATATCAGATCAGAAAGTCGACACCAAGCAAAAAGGGAAGGCAGTAAAGGGGAGCGTACAGGTGACCAATTATTCGACGGGGTTTTTTGATGGGGCAACACAAGGAGGGAGATGTGGGTGTGGAATTTGGATAAAGCTATCAGAAAAATATGAGCATTGGATTCACTGGAATGCAGGAGAGGGAACAAGTATGAAAGCAGAAACAATAGCTTTATGGGGATTACTATGGTTTATCAAATTTTTGGATATCCCACAAATGCAAATTTATGGGGATTGAGATGTATGATTGATCACATTATGGGGAAGAATAACATACAACAAAATTCACTACAAGTCTGGCTGATATGTATACAAAGCCTATGGAATACTTTTGATCAACCTTCCATTCAGCACATTAACATGGCACACAACAAGAAAGTGGATAAAATGTCAAAGAAAGGATTACGAGCCACAGAAGAAGGTATGCATATCCTAATAAAAATGGGATCAAATGTGACAAAAGTAGGTAACGTCAAGCTACCGGGATAGAGTATTGAAGATCAACACAAAAAAGAAGAACATCAACACAGATAAGTACCTTGAAAATCTTTGTATCTTTTTTGTAAAAGTTTTGTACAAATTTTGTATATGGTCTTGTATAGAAAAGACAGAAGAAAAATTACTTCAATGTATCTATATGTAGAACATGTTAACGATATGAGAATCATTGTAATCTTCTAGATTCCCATCGTGTGAATGTGAGAAATATTGTGGAAGTGGCAGAGAAATTATAGATTCATAGTCTCTATTATATATTAACATATAATTTTAGATGTTTGTATGTCAGAGTATTTACAACTCCCTATAGTCATGGTGTAGATACTATATGATTTATGAGGACGCTCTATCCATGATATATATGTACTGTTTTAATCATGATATAAAATAGAACATTTTTTCCTGCTGCGAAAAAAATACATTTTTATTGTGCATTTGACTCACTGTGATTACATTGTTTTAATTTGCTCATGAAATGGTGTCTGCGAATATATATATATATGCACTTTTGGGCCTCTCAACTGTTAACAAATCTCTGATTATTTTCTCATTTTGGGAACCTGAGCTACCTATAATCACGTCACTGCTGGCAAAGTAAAGAGGTGTGTTACAAGTGGGTTTGTCTCCATGTAATAACAGTTATTCCTGTTGTAAAGGGGGCCAAATTTTGCCACACGAGGAATTCTTGTACCATGATATTCGACTTTGATTTTTGTTCCATCCTTTATAAAAAACAATAGTCACTCTTCACTCCATGTACTGAGTACAAGAGAAAAAATTAATTACGATAATGTATAATTCCAAAATGTGAACAGTCAGGTTGCTGTAATTCGAAGCCATGTGAATGGAAATTGGTACAAGCCATTATGTTGGAAAGGAGTTTTTCGTACAAATGATTTTCAATAAGCTAATCACAACACGGAGGTGGATACTCAGCTCTCGATCAGTGACGATGTTGCCATGGAAGTCAGAGGTGTATGTTTATCTTTGTCAACGATGAGGAAGAACAGAGAGGACCTTCTCAAAGCTTGTTGACATAGAGATGATATATCCTTTAAAAATATGATAATATTTAATTCTTTAAATATACGATAATATTTAATTCTTTGTCGTGAAGTAGATGATATATCATTTTCTCAATCATTCACCAAGTTATTCATCTTTCTCGCGAAGTCGCTGAGAGGTCTTTTTCTCACCTCGAGATAACCAGTCACACAGTGCTAACCACTTTCATGTTAATAAATATGTAGCAAATTGGAATATCAGATCATTCCGTCAATATTATCCAATCTATTTCGCCCCGCCTCACTCTTTTGTAGTAGGCATCCTTTGATCCTCATCTTAATCCTACAGATTTCCTGAAACTCATATCATATAGACCGGCAAGTAGTGAGGGTACTAATGAAGAAAGCTTGAATGGTAGCATTGTTTTCGTCAACATGATCCACATTATATGTTCCCAATACATGCAAATAGTCAACCTGTATTAACAAATGTCCTACATCAATAAATAAAAAATTAACAAATGTCCTACATCAATAAATAAAAAATTTGGACAGCAAATTTTCAGTGTTGGCTAAGAAAATTTTCAATATAAACTTTTAAAGCAATGAGAATGATAAAATAGGCTCTAACTCCCACCCAAGTGGATTTTCCTACATGTTAATCTTGCTCTACAGTGTAACTTTTTGAGTTTTAGGAGATCTTGATGTTAGATCAGAGCATACATAACTCACAGTAGATTCATACTCAGAGACTTAGACGGCAATAGTAGAGAATAATTCACAAAGACAGACAAATGGAGAATCAACAAGATTAGTCAATCAGAAACAACGGAATAGATAAAATAATCACTGGAGAACAAAAATCACTTTGCATTACATAACAGACTTGTGCCTTGGCTTGCTTTCCTTGGCCAGAGAAATTACAAATTTATAGAGGCAGAAGAAGGATCTACAATCCTATATATGATTTAGATGGAGATCTGGAATGATCTAGAAACTAATGGCAATATAGAAGAATCTAGAATCCTTCATGAATTTGGCTTCACACTTAATATTCTCCCTCTTGAAGCCAAATAAGACTCATCAAGTCACACCGAGTCCTACCATGCCTCTACATAAATCATGCTTATTTCGTGGTAGAATCTTAGTGAGCATATCAATAGGGTTCTTATCTATATGGATATTTTCCAAGGATAACTGTTCTTCTTCCAACACATGTTGGATCCAATGGTACCTTAAGTCAATGTGCTTGGTTTTTGAATAAAACGTTGGGTTTTTCACTAAGTGAATGGCACTCTGGCTATCACAATATAACACATACTTGTCCTGCTTTATTCATATCTCTCCTAGGAATCACTGCATCCACAATATCTCTTTACAAGCTTCTGTTGCAGCTATGTGCACTGCTTCTATTGTAGAGAGGGTTACTATTCTTTGTAGCCTTGATACCCAAGATACTACTTCACCTGCAAATGTATACAAATAGCCTATAATGGACTTTCTGGCATCCATATCCCCAGCCATATCTGCATCTATAAATCCTTCAAGCACAGTCTCATCATATCCAAAACATAAAAAATAATGACTAGTACACTTGAGATACCTCAAAATCCATTTTACTGCTTGCCAATGTTGTTTGTCTCGATTGGCAAGGAACCTACTCACTACTCCCACTGAATATGCAATGTCTGGTCATGTGCATACCATGGCATACATCAAACTATCCACTGCTAAAGCATAAGGAATCTCGCTCATCTCTTCTTTCTCCTTGTCATCACTAGGACCTAATTCAGTACTCAGCTTGAAGTGGGCTACAAGGGGTGTACCAATTGGTTTGGCATCCTTCATATTAAACCTCTCAAGCACCTTCTTGATATATTTTTCTTGTGACAGCAACAACCTTTTGTTTTTCTTGTCACGCATAATCCACATGCCCAATATCTGTTGTGCTGATCCCAAATCCTTCATTGCAAATTTGCTACCCAAATCTTTGTTCAATCTATTGATCTTATTCTTATCATGTCCAACAACAAACATGTCATCCACATATAACAATAATATGATATACTTTCCTTGATCATACCTCTTGATATAAACACAATGGTTAGTTAGCTTCCAACCTCTGAAAACCATGTTTCAACATGAATGAATCAATTTTTTTGTACCATTGTCGAGGTGCCTGTTTCAACCCATAGAGACTCTTCTTCAACCTACAAACAAGGCCTTCTTTGCCTTTTTCTATGAAGCCTTTTGGCTGCTCCATATATATTTATTCCTCCAATTTACCATAAAGGAATGCAATTTTTACATCTAACTGTTCACATTCTAGGTCTAAAGCAGCAACTAGACCAAGAATGACTCTAATGGATGACATTTTAACAACAGGTGAGAAAATTTCAGTGAAGTCAATACCTTCTTTTTGGGCAAAACCTTTCACCACCAGCCTTGCTTTATACTTCTCCTTCTTTTCGTCACCTTCATGCTTAATCCTGTATACCCATTTGTTTTGTAGAGCCTTTCTACCTTTTGGGAGGTTCACCAACTTCCAAGTTTTATTTTCCTGTAAAGAGTTCATTTCTTCTTTCATTGCTTTCTTCCATTCTTTATTTTGCTCAACTTTACAAGCTTCTTGAAAACAATTAGGCTCACCTTCATCAGTCAACAAAATATAGTTTGAAGGAGGATACCTTTGTGAAGGTTTATGAGGCCTAGAAGATCTGCGAACTAACTGTGGTGGTGCATTATCAGGTTGAATCCCCTTTAAAGGTTCCTGCAAGATTCCTTCTTCTTGTTGTTCATCATTTTCCACTTGTTGTTCTTCATTCTCTTGAACTTATTGTTCATTTTCTTGTATTGGTGGTATGTTTTCCTACTGCTCTTCAAACCTGTCAATAACCTTCTTGACCTCCCACCCACCTACAGTCCTCTTGAACATATCTGACTCATTAAATATAACATCCATGCTTCTAATAATTTTATGTTTCACTGGATCCCATAGACGATAACCAAAATATTCATCCACATATTCCAAAAATATGCATTTCATAGATTTATCATCTAGCTTAATTCTATTTTCTTTGGGAATATGTACGAATGCTTCACATCCAAAGATTTTCAAGTGAGAATAATTCAAATTCTTACCAGTTCAAACTTCTTCAGGGATACCGCCATCCAAGGTTGTAGTTGGAGATATATTTATGAGGTAGGAAGCGGTCTTCACTGCTTCAACCCAAAAATTCTTCTCCAAATCGGAATTGGACAACATACTTCACACCTTTTCTATAATGTTGCGATTCATTCTTTTTGCGACACCATTCTGTTGAGGAGTACCAAGCACAGCCTTTTCAAGCTTTATGCCAAACCTATTACAATATTCCTGAAATGCATCTGAACAATATTCTCCATCATTATCTGTTCTGAAACACTTCAACAATTTATTAGTCTCTCTTTCAACGACAACATGGAATTTTTGAAATATTCCAAACACTTCACCTTTTTTCATAGGATATGCCCAAACCTTCTTGGATGCATCATCTATAAATGTTACAAAATATGATGCTCCTCCTAATGATTTGATGTTAACAAGCTTAAACACATCTGGGTGTACCAATTCTAACACATTTTTCTTTTGGTCATGGCCACCTCTAAGGAATGAAACCCTTCTTTCTCCACCATATATACATTGCTCACAAAGATCAAGATTGTAGGATTTCAAACCTGGCAATAAATTTTTACCAACAAAGATTTTTAAGTCCTTCTCACTCATGTGACCCAAACGCTTATGCCATAGATTTGCTGAATTTCCTTCTTTTGTGACAACAACCAAATCTGATTTTCTTATTACTATCTTCAATGTGTATAATGTTCCTGTCTTGGGTCCTTTGGCCATGATCAATGCACCTTTGCTAATTTTCCGACGTCCTTTTCCAAAGCTTGTTGAATAGCCTTCATCATCTAGTCGTCCCATAGAGACTAAACTCATGCACATTTCTAGTACATGCCTGACCTGTTTCAATAATATATCTTGTCCATCTTTCATCTTGATCTGGACATCTCCCACTCCAACAATATTGCAAAAATGATTATTCCCCAAATGCACTCTACCATAATCCCCAGGATTATATGAAACAAAACTATCTTTGCATGGGGTTACATGGTGAGATGCCCCAGAGTCAAGGATCCAATAAAAGCTACTGCTAGATGTATATACACATGCATCTTCTACTGAAACAGTAAACAACACATCACCATTTGTGGCTACAGTGGTAGTCTCACCTTCATTTGTGCTGGATGACTTGTGATTTGTACTAGACAGTCATTGATCCTTTTATCCTTTCTTCCAGAATCTACATTCTTTCTTCATGTGCCTGGGTTTGCCACAATGAAAGCAGATGATTCTGCCTCTCCTTGATTTTGATTGGCCTCTCGATCTTGATTGCCCTTACCGGCCTCGATCCATTCTCCTACCACGATTAGCTAGAGCTAGAGCTTCTCCTCGTTGGTTTTCCACAATTGACTTGTGTCGTAGTTCCTCATTTATTAAACTGTTGCTGACATCATCAAACTTTAGGGTCCCTGTAGTTGTTGAAGTGCTCATAGCTACAATTAAATTTTCGCAGCTATCTGGCATAGAACACATTAGCAAAATAGCTCTAATTTCATCCTTTAAAATGATTTTAACAGAGGCAAGCTGATTAGTAATAATATTAAATGCATTCAAGTGCTCAGCAACTGAAGCACCCTCCTTTAAGATTATAAAGCTTATTCATCAAGAACACTTTGTTTAATGCCATGTTATTCTCATATAGATCACGAAGCTTCTTCCATAATCCTTTAGCCGTCATTTCTCCAGACACATTGAAATAAACAATAAATATTCTTTGCTAAATATTGGCGGATTGTTGCAATCACCTTTCTATCTAGCTTATTCCACTCTTCATTTGTCATCGATGAGGGTTTCTTTGTTGTGCCCTCAATCGGCAAATACTGATCCTTTAAAATCAATATTTCCTCCATCTGTGGTTTCCATAGGGCAAAATTAGCCCCACTCAACTTCTCCATATCTGTAACTGTTGTCTCCATTTTCAATCAAATTCATGCCCCAAAACACAAAAACTCCACTTAAAAATAAAACTTTAATTATTACTCTTTAAAATTTAGTAATAATGACATTCCTCCTTTTAAAATACCCTTTTCAAAATTCCTGCTCCTTTTTAAAATATACTTTTCAAAATTCAACATATAATTATATATGTTTCATAATAAATATATAAAACATATATAATGTTTTAACCTTTTCACATTTCACACATACATATGTTGGTTTGAGAAAAAAAATTGACGTATACATGCAAAGTTGATGTAAAAAAAAGCTTATGAACACCATGTTTCAACTCCAAACTCCACGAATCTCCACGTTTCAACATAGATCCACGACTTTTTTTTTTTTCTTGCAGCAACTGTCTTTTAGCTCCAGCGTTCCTCGACAATTTCCTGGATAGATCCTTCAACAGCTCTAGGGGTAACAACCAACATTTTAACGAACGCTCCCAGAGTAAGGCGATGGCACTAAGTGGCTTGCACAGTGGATATTCGACCCTGGCTCTGATACCAGTTGTTAGATCAGAGCATACATAAATCACAGCGGATTCATACTCAGAGACTTAGACGACAATAGCAGAGAATAATTCACAGAGACAGACAAATAGAGAAACAACAAGATTACTCAATAAAAAACAATGGAATAGATAAAACAATCACTAGAGAACAGAAATCACTTTGCATTACATAAGAGGCTTGGGCCTTGGCTTTCTTTCCTTGGCCAGAGAAATTAAATTTATAGAGGCAGAAGAAGGACCTACAATCCTATATGTGATTCAGATGTAGATCTAGAATGATCTAAAAACTGATGGCGGTGTAGAAGAATCTAGAATCCTTCATAAATTTGGCTTCAGACTTAACACTCGCAAGAAACCCTGTTTCTTGTTTCCAATTCTTGTTTCTTATTGTTAATTTCTTGTTGTAATTTCTCTTAACTTTTATTTTGTTGTGTTTTAGATAAATAAGACTTTGCTACTTAAACCACTAGTATTATCACACATTTAACATTGCTTTTAAAGAATTTTGATGGAATACTTTGCTCTTGATTTGGTAGTGGCAACCTCGTAAACATCAATACGTATCGTTTTCCTTTTGATAAATAACACAAAGTCAAGATAGCTTGCAAGTAGAAAAAGACATATTTGAAACGCTTTATGCATCATTAATAATTAAAAAAAACAAAAATGTGTATTAATCTCACACAAAGACTTCGAAATATATTTAAATGGAAATATATTTAAATGGAAATGAGTGAGAGTTATGGTTAAGTCATTGCGAAAAGCTATAGTGTGTTTATATATATAATTTATTTGAAATTTGATATATATTTAAAATTATAAGTTTAAAGTTTAAATTTCTAGTATTTTAAAAGTTAGATTTAATGTAGATATAAGTTTTTTGGATTAATTGCATTTTTAGGATTTGGTAGATATTTAGAACCAACCATTTTTAGATATTGAATTTATGTATGTAGGTAAAAATGCATTTTAAATAATTAAATATCATAATCTGGGGTTTAATGATCTATTTTGCAGAGTAGGTGGGTACTTCTGGCTTATCCAACACCGCTAGAAGCTTTGCCCAAATTTACAGGAAACCCAAAGTTAGGGGTGACAATAATATAATATATTAAAATTTAACATATATTAAAAATAAAAATAAAATAATTTATTTATTTTCATATAAAGCTTGCCAATCAAATTCAATCTTGTAAAGAAATATGTAAAATATTGAACTTTGAAACACTGCCAAAAAAATCAGAATATTAATTCATCAAAGATTTGCCAACCAAATTCCTTCCTAGCAACTAACATGTGGAATTCCCAAACCAGAAAAAACATTGTTATTACTCAATTATTATGTTATTTCATGCAATGCTATATTATATTCAACTTGGAAATTCAAGTTTGGAAATTTATAAAATGAAATTCACACACACACACTATTTTTTCTCTTTTTGACCACCATCATCGTAATTTGTTGAATCTTATCATTAAAGCTTTAAGATAGGCTTTAAAGAGTAGACTTATTTGCAATTGTTGAAATTCAAGATCTTATCATTAAACCTTCAAGATAGACTTCAAAGAGTAGACTTATTTGCAATTGTTGAAATTCAAGATTTGCAACAGAATTCGCCAATATCTCTAGGTAGCTTTACAAATTTCATGGAGTCCAACTGTATCACTTAGAAAATAAACAAATGACACCTTCCCTACTCAAAATAGGTACCCAAAACATCAAAATCTGCTCAAAATAAGTACCCACAGATTTCATGCAGTCCATACCCTATCACTTAGAAAATAAACAAATGGTACCTTCCTTGCTCAAAATAGGTACCAAAAATACCAAAACCTGCTCAAAATAAGTACCCTAAACTTCAAAAATTGTTTCGGTGAAGCTCCAAAAAAAAACTCCAAAATACCATTGAAACTCTGGGTGATTTTGGAACATTTTCTACCAAACTCTCAGGAAGTGTAAAATACATGCTCTCCCAAAAGCGTTACCCATATAACTATGATAATTATATTATTAGATTCTTATAAAAATAAATTAAAATATAATAATACTTAAATAAAACTAATTCTAAATATAACTTTTCTAAATTTATAGTCTAACTCTTTTGGTGTTTACCTTTTTATATTTTCTTAATTTTTGGTTTTAAAATGCGCTTAAAAAAAATAGTGAAAATAAAAATGATTAAACACAAGTATTTTAGAAACTAAATATATAAATTCAAAAAGACATATTTAGAAAGTAAAACCGAAACTAAGATCTCACTAAAAATTACCGTAGGTTCATAAAAATCAAAACTTACAAGAAATAAACTTAAGGGTAAGTGGGTTTTGTGTAAGGAGGAGGATGAGTAATCTAATCATAAAAACCACCCTCATAAACTTGTAGCAACATTAGTCCATCGATCGTTATCTACATACCTGACCAAAAAAAAAATGCGCCACAAATGTAGGGATCGGATACTATTCAGATTATTACGATATGTTTGAAATTTAAATTTGATTTATGTTTTGAATGCTCGGATACAATTTAGATTCCTACGATCTGTTTGAAAATTAAATTTGACAAATTTTGAACGTTGATAAGTAACATCCATCATCCATTGAAGGGGGTTACCAAATTAAAATAACATGTGCATGGAAGTGGGAATTCGGGAATTCGGGAACTGGGATTTCCACAAGGTTGTGTATATGTATTAGGATGTAAAACAATTCAAATTCAACCCTATATACATAAATTTATATGGCATTAAAATATCATGTGCATAGAAGTGGGTTATCATTAATCAATTTGTTACATAATATTAAACGCCATGTAATGTATTCCTTCATGTTAAGCTGTTCAATAAATAGTTTTAATAAAGTAAATTGCAAAGACATTTGGCCACTTGGTGCAATAAGTGGTTTAGGTAATGAATTTCGCATGCCCTTTTTAATTGTGGTCCCGATCCGTTGTCACAGTGGGTGTAGTGGTTTTATGAACCAGTGTAAATGGCATTTCCAGACTTTGTGAATGCCTCAAACGTGGTAGAGGAAATGGATTGAAACGCCATCATGGGTTGTCAGTAGGATGAGCTGTTATATTGTGTAAAATGGTTTTATTGATGTATTTATGATCACATTTTTTCCATTAACTGCAAATTACTTGCAAATAAAATTCCTTGAAGTATTTGCTGTCATAGGAAGTGGTCACCATTGTTTATCAAAATTGTTGGAGGTTGATTGCATTTATTGTCACTGAAGCCCTCTGCAGCGTTGCAGCGTTTGTGTTTAGTCTCATCCCTACTCTGCAGCGTTGGCTCGGCCTCTATCCCTACTCTGACAATCCTTTTTATACTCAGAGGATTACATACATCTTGAATTCCACACTAGTAATAAATCCTTTTTATATTCAGAGGATTACATACTTCTTGAATTCCACACTAGCAATACACCGCAGTGCTACAACTAATCTGTATGTTAAAACGATCTAAAGGTTTTCATCTATATAGAATCTAAAAATAATATCGGAATGTATTTCTTGTCAGAGGAAGCCTGGTTTGCATTACTGGAAGCGGTGCGCTTGTTTGCATTTCTGGTCCCTCGAACCGGTGGTTTGGCTTAGTCTCATTGGAAGCCCCCTGCAAGTGTTTGGCTCAACCTCCATGGCCATTCTGAATAAAAGTAGCCCACAATTTTGTACGGTGTCGTCGTCCTACGAGGCAGAGAAATTGTCAAGGATAAAAAATGGTCAGAATCCAGGTAAACAACGTTTAGGACACCTAAAATTTTAAAGTTTAACAACTATAATTTGGATTTACAAAAATACTTACTGAATTTTCTTTAAATATGACTGGAATTTCCACAACTTTCCAAACATACCTATTTTTATACTCATAAATATATATATTTTTTGAATTCCACGCCATTAATACATTGTTGTCATTCAATCAATTTTTTTGAATTCCACGCCATTAATACATTGTTGTCGTTCAATCAATCAATGCCTCAATCAATCTGTGGGTTAAAATGATCTAAAGCTTAAAATATAATACAATTTAGGGTTGCATTATAGGGATAATATAGGTTGAAGATTACATTTAACTTTGTTGTTTAGGGTTTTATTTGTTTGATGATATTTTTTCAAATAATTTGGAGTTAATATATCCATGTAAGCATATTTAACAAAATATTGAAAGGTAGAAGGAAAACATAAAATAAAATCTACGTGTAAGGTAAGTAAAAATAAATAAAAAAGCACAAAAGTAAAATTTTTAAAGAATTATAATCTATTAAACAAGTTAGATATTAATGTGTATTTGTGTTAAAATAATTTCTATCTAGATATAAAATTTAAAGGAGGACAGTTGAGCCATTATTCCAAATGAATCACTTGCTTTATTTTCTAATTATTATCTAATTAGTAAATATTTAAACAATATTTTACAATTACAAATACTATAGTAAATTACAAATACATTGTAAACAAATATCAATTAAATCAACCATTAAATAATTGAAAAAAATCAATTAAAACAATAATATCAATTAAACCATTTTTCAAAATAATTATTTGAGCTTTTACCCCCAATTGGGGTGATAAAGAGGGACAGTACGAAAAAGTGGACAGCGCAAGGGAGAGTGTAACGCCTTATAGCTTGTGCGACGGGCGGGCGCCGGGCGCCCGGGCGCGCTTGCACGACCGCACGAGGGTGGAGCGCCGGGTAGCTTCGCACAAAATGCGACGAAAGGCTAAACGATATGCGACGATACTTGACAGTTTTGCGACACTTGAATAAAGTACGTGGGAACGTTGATGTTTATACCCGCTATGGAGCACGAGTGACAAGGGTGGGCCGACCCACGAAGGGAGGCAAGGCCGACTTGCGAAGAGCGTTGAAGGGGTGCGTTAAAGCATGTTTTGAAGGTCGGCTGAGGAGCCACCTCCCATGGAAACATGCGTATATATGGACAGAGATTGGCGTTCATTTGGACAAGGAATTCGGACAAGGCACATTCACCTCTACGCATAGAGAAGTGCGTAGATTCACTTCGTAAATGCGCATAGCTCATGCGCTCAACTTGGAGAAGGCGCAAAGCTGTTCTTGGGTTGATGGTTGGCAAGGGTGACATGTGTTGAGTTGGTAAAGGCGCAGTTTGGTGTAGGACTTGGCAAGGGTCTTCTAGGTGACTCGGGTGAGCACCGCCCTTCGTGCAAGAAGTGCACAAGCTTGTAAAAGGCAGGGTTGCCTCTCATTGTAAAATTTGGCTAAGTATTGGCTTGGAGTTTACCAAGCATTACTTGTACATTTTATTATTGGAAAACTGATATAATATACATTGTTGGGCAGACTGTTCGGGAGTTGCCCCTCCCCTTTATATCATGCAATTGTTGTCTTCTTTTGTAATTGCTGTGGATAATGAATAAGTATGGGTGTTCATTGATATAAAGGTTAATTGCATATTATACTTGGTTGCGAAACATAAACTAAGTACACAGTTGTGAATTAGGCGTAGTCCATGTGCACAAGTATTGTTAAAAAGAAAGTGTTCGGTGGTGCCGCACCTCGCCGGCACGGTTGAAAGACCACCGTAGGCTTGGGGGCATGACAGTTGGTATCAGAGCTTGGTGAGCTCGTGGTGAAGTATGATGACAGGTACTTGCAGGTGAAGGAAGTGGTTTCACACTCAAGTGAAACAAGGACTGGTTCATTATGCAGGGGCCGGATAAGAGACTGAAAGGCAAGATGGTGGAGGCACCTACAACAGGTGAGTCTAGCCATGGACCGGGTGTAGTCTTGAGGTACGAAGTGTTGGAACAAATGGGTCAATGGAGTTCTAACTGGGTTGCGATGAAGGCTGAGAACATGAAGTTTCGGGAAAGCTGTTTGGAACTAAGGAGGGAACTTGAAGAACTCAAGAGCCAATGCGGAAGTACAACAGATGTTGAACTCAAGGAACTTGATAAGGAGATCCAACAAAGTGGTCTTGGTCTTCAAGAGCTCTTTGATGAAAGAGCCCGCTTAAGGAAGAAAAGTGCCATGGTGGAAGCTGAAATCAAGCATATTGAGGAAGAGATAAAGAAGAAGCTTCTTGGTAAGAAGATCGTTGTGATTGAACAAGAGGAGCTTGACTACATTGACAGGCTGGGGACTTACTACCATGACAATCCAGAAGAGGTCAGGAAGCTGAGTTCCATGAGAGTAGTCAATGGACACTTGGTTGGTGCGCTTGAGCAGAGGTCGATGAAGGACAAGCTTGAGGGAGTTCAAGCTAGACTAGGATCGGGTTGCCTAGAGGAGCCAAGCAAGGAAGTGAAGTACCTTAAGAAGGAAGTCAAGTTGGAGCATGAGCCAATTGACACCTCTGAGGCCGAATTCTTGAAGAAGGTTGCCGATATAAGACATAAGACAAAGCGGACAAAAGGAGGTAATGCCTTGAAGCTGAGTTTTGTGAAGGTGACCGTGAAGGGCAAGAGATTTGCAGCTTTGGTTGATACAGGGGCTACACATAGCTTCTTGAGTAAGAAGGCAGCAAAGTCTTTTGGGAAGAAAGAAAAGATGGAGAGAGAAGTGAGTGCTTTCAAAGCAGTCAACTCTACCATGAAAGCTGTTATTGGTGTGATGAAGGACACTCAGATGAGAGTGGGATCATGGTTTGGAAAGTTGGACTTGAGAGTTGTGGACATGGATGATCATTCTATGGTGCTAGGGCAAGACTTCATGAAGCTTGCACAAGCCACACCGATGGTGGACTGAGACATTCTCTTCATCACAGCTAAAGGGAGAACCATGATGGTACCGATGAATAGAAGGAGTTGCTTGGGGTATAGACCAAGGATGAATTCTATGACTTTGTATCCCAAAGATCCGAATGTGAAGCATGAGGATGTGGAGCAAAGAGGACTTGGGAGTATGACTCAAACAACGAAGGAAGGGAAGTTGATTGACTTTGTTGCAAGAGTGAGGAAGAATGAGGCAAGTGAGAGGGCAGTCTCACGAACCTTGAGACACTTGACAGAGACATCTTCTACTAATGATCTTCATAATGGGGTTGCAAAAGAAGAGAGTCCTAGTACTACTTCAGAGGCAGTGGTTGATGAGGATTATGAGGGTAGAGATCCTACTGGCATAGTGGACTTTTGCAGGTATGCTATGGGCATATATGACTTTCAGTTGACAAAGGACACGCTCAAGGAGCTTGGGTGCACATGTGAGGAGATTGAGGCTGTGCATACATACTTGAGGACACAACACCAATCCGACACATGGGTGGATGTGAGTCAGGGAGGAAACTTCCTGGCCCTCCTTTCTCTATAGACAACCTTGGAGATAGGTTGGTGTGGAGGCCTTGGTAGGGAGGAACCACATCAACTCTACAAGGGACCTTGGAAGGAGGCTTCTTTATGACAGATTGCAGACTTGGGTGCAGATGGCTAGATGTTGGGATGAGGTCTACATGGGTTGGACATCATGGACAACTAGTGTCATGGACATCAAGTTGGAGATATGGATCATGACAGTTGTGCAGGGACATTATGTGGGAGCATGAGTAGATGTGTTATTCATGGGCATTCTATGGGAGTATGCCGAAGCAAAAGATGTTGTGCAGATGCTATTATGACTTGTATGAGCTAGTGGAGAGGTTGTACACTCTTGTGCAACTAAACCATGGCTTGATCATGTTGCAGATGGGATGGAGTTTCCATGGACCTGAGCATGGGAGATGCTTGATGAGTCTGAGATGTAGCAGAAGTCAAGGGAAAGACTGATGGTGACATAAGGAAGTGCATTCTTGTGGTTTGGGCGTATAGTTGGACTAGCTACCCAACTAGTTCAAGTCATGAGGGGTACCAATGTGCAGAGGGATGGAGCTATGGGGTCTACACACTTGGCAGAGAGACTACATGGGGAGGAACTCACATGATGGAGAGAGGTGTTCTCTTGGAGCACTTGACATATGATGGAGAAAGGTGTTCTCATAGAGCACTTGGCAGATTGATGAGATGTTGGCACACGGTTGAGGTGTGTTAGCACTTGTTGATGTATCATGGGCAGTTCTGCACATGATGGAGTTGGTGACATGATGGAGTTGACACATTGTTGTAGTGGACATGTAGCTTGAAGTTGGAGGGACCCGCCTTCCATGGTGGAGAGCAGCATGGAGAGATTGTGACAGGTGGTCGATGATCATGGACATTTGATATATGACATACTTTGGTATGGACTATCTTGGTGGCAGTTGGTTGCTGAGATGAGACATGGTGGAGATGGAGTCCTACATATGTTGCAAGGATGTTTGCCATATGTGAGGGGAATTGACATCATGGATATTGATGCTTGGGGATGTTGTCGAGGACGACAACGACTTCAGGTGGAGGAGGATGTAACACCTTATAGCTTGTGCGACGGGCGGGCGGCCGGCGCGCCGGGCGCGCCGCACGCCGGCGGGGCGTGCACGACCGCACGAGGGCAGAGCGCCGGGTAGCTTCACACGAAATGCGATGAAAGGCTGAACGATATGCGACGATACTTGACAGTTTTGCGACACTTGAATAAAGTGCGTGGGAACGTTGATGTTTATACCCGCTATGGAGCGCGAGCGACAAGGGTGGGCCGACCCACGAAGGGAGGCAAGGCCGACTTGCGAAGAGCATTGAAGGGGTGCGTTAAAGCATTTTTTGAAGGTCGGCTGGGGAGCCACCTCCCATGGAAACATGCGTATATATGGACAAAGATTGGCGTTCATTGGACAAGGAATTTGGACAAGGCACATTCACCTCTACGCATAGAGAAGTGTGCAGATTCACTTGGTAAATGCGCATAGCTCATGCGCTCAACTTGGAGAAGGCGCAGAGCTGTTCTTGGGTTGATGGTTGGCAAGGGTGACATGTGTTGAGTTGGTAAAGGCGCAGTTTGGTGTAGGACTTGGCAAGGGTCTTCTAGGTGACTCAGGTGAGCACCACCCTTCGTGCAAGAAGTGCACAAGCTTGTAAAAGGCAGGGTTGCCTCTCATTGTAAAATTTGGCTAAGTATTGGCTTGGATTTTCCCAAGCATTACTTGTACATTGTATTATTGGAAAACTGATATAATATACATTGTTGGGCAGACTATTCGGGAGTTGCCCCTCCCCTTTATATCGTGCAATTGTTGTCTTCTTTTATAATTGTTGTGGATAATGAATAAGTATGGGTTTTCATTGATATAAAGGTTAATTTCATATTATACTTGGTTGCGAAACACAAACTAAGTACACGGTTGTGAATTAGGCGTAGTCCATGTGCACAAGTATTGTTAAAAAGAAAGTGTTCGATGGTGCCGCACCTCGCTGGCACGGTTGAAAGACCACTGTAGGCTTGGGGGCGTGACAGAGAGGATGGCCAGGACGACCACCTACTGACCTCACCGTAGATCAAATGGCTATGGTTGCATCCTCCATGCCTGCGGGAATGTCAAGGTAGCATAGTGGAAGGAGTGAGGGGGGAGAAGAGGTAAGAAGCAGCGGCGGTAGTGGGATGGGACGTGGGCCAGATGGGCTGGGTTACATGAGGGTGTTAAGGGGGGGAGCAAATCTTAGTATGCAGCGAAGGGAGAAGGAGAACGAAGCAGTGCAGGCGTAGGGATCTCCAGCAAGCGAGCGTGATTACGTGAGGCGATAAAGGAGAAAATGGCTCGTCTAGGCAAAGGCAGGGGTCGTGGAGGCAAAGGGCGACAGAGACATCCAAGCTGAAACGAACTATCAACCATAGAACCAACTAGTCAGAGGAGAGGAAGGAAAACCATGTGGGCGACAATACAGGAAGCAACTCGAGCCTACAGAGAGGGGACGGACGCAGATATCCGGCAACTAATTGAAGAGATGGAAGACAATGTAATGGAAGAGGAATCAGAACCTGAGATGGAGGAATGGTGAGATATTATCCCAGACCCAGGGCATACCAGAGGCCGAATGATGCTATATCGGCAAGCTTTGCATGTGTACTGGGTTGTAAAGCATTTACTAGCTAAGGCCCTGGAGCTCGTGGCAGGTGAAGTGGCAGCAATAGCACAAGTCATGCCTAATATTAAAAAGGAAATGAAAAACTTGCAGATCATCATGATAATGCAAGACAGCAAGCTGGAAGAGATCCAACAACAGCTGAGGAAGTTGTCACCCACACCAAATGACTCGATGGAAACACCTGTAAACGTAGATTGCGACGAAGAAGACCAGAAGGATTAGTCCCCTTTAGTTATCTTATCTGATTATTTTGAGGCCAGATTTTCTTTTTAGATGTTTTTATGGTAGTTTTTAGCATGTTTAGTGTTTTTAGATGTGCTGTTCACGTAACATGGATAGAAAGACTAATTAGATTTTGTTATTGGATAGCATATACCAAACTTAGTTGGCCAACAGACTTGGTTTCACATATGGGCAAGTTGAGGCGGTACAACTTGTTTTATTAAATAGAAAAGAAAAGTACTACCCTAGCTTACAAAAATAAATAAATTATTTAAGCTTTTCAATGGTTGGAAAATATGTGTTATAGACTTCCCCATTATTCCAAATAAGTCCCTCTTTTGATTTTCTAATTAATGTTTAATTATATAAAATTTTAAAATTACAATAATATGGTATTATAGTGAATTACAAATGCATTGAAAAAAAACATTAATTAAACCAACCATTAAACAATTGCAAAACAATTAATTAAACCAACCATTGAGAACAATACCATTAATGAAATGAAAACAATAGTTTGAGCTTTTCGATGGTTGGAAAACTTAGCTATATTGAAACATCCACAAATGACTCCAATTTTAATATTTGTATTTTGGGATCGACTTTCATTGATTTTTGGAGAAAGTTTATTTAATAAGGAAATAAAAATATTCAATATTCTTTTCCAAACTTCTGCTTATGAGTTGATTATTCTTCTATTTATTTGAAATTTTGAAAATGAAGATTTGTTTTCTCTCCTTACACATATATATAAAACATTATAAGTTAAAATGAAAAATCTAAAACATTTTTCATAAAATACTAACAAAAAACAAAAACGAATATTTGACTTTAATAGTAAAGACATATTTGACTTTAAGTGTAAAGAGATTAAAATACTAGTTTCCATGAGGTAAATAGGATCATAACTTTAATCATAACTCTAATGTATCTAGAAAAGTTTTATAGTTACATTTATAAAAATATAATTGAATAATAAGTATCACTTAGTATTTCATTAATCTTTTTAAAGTACTACAAAGACTTTTAATAGTAAGTATTATTATTAATATTACATAAGTCTTCTTTTGTCCTGAAGATGATGGGAGGTAAAGAGAACTATTTAATATTAATAATGAATCTTATTAATAAAAAGTTTTAAATAATTTCGTAAAATATTAATGAAATGTTGAATGACATGTAATTATTTCTTTTCACTGTATCAGAGTTATGATCATATTTATTTAAAAAAAATGCAACTTCTAATGTATTTATTGCTTGAATTAAATATTCATTTTTGTGAATATTTCAATAATTTTTAGAAATTAAATTTAAAAACTTTTTTTCAATATATCATATTTATTTAATGAAAAATGTAATTTCTAATGTCTTCATTGCTTGAGTCAAATATTCATTTGTGTGCATATTCCAATAAGAAATGATATGGATTTTGCATTTTCCCATATAAAGTTGTGTAACTTTTGAAAAATGAAAATTTAATTATAAATAGCAATTACACTAGATGTTGCAAAGGAAACTTCGTAAGGCATAAATTCGAAGAATCATGACATATAAAAAATCAATATAAAAAAAATTCAATGCAAACAAAAATTTAAAAAATAGAACACATAATTACCATTTTATCATTAGAAATATCTTCTACCTTCTACATCTCCATTCTTTACCCTTTTACATTACAAAGTTATCAAATTTATCTGAAACAATTTCTAACATGAATCGTATCCCATAATATATAAAGAAATTTAAATAGAAGAAATTAAAAAATGGACAACTTACACCATCCTTTTATTTTTATTTTTAATATTAATTATAAATAAATAAAATTTTAACTTCCTTTGAAAATTATGTGTGTGAATAATTCATACTTCATTGAAAATCACTTTCAATGCAAATTGTAAATTATTATTTATCATTATTTTATGAAAGAACATTTCATATTGAATTGGATTCACTCTCCATTACATATTAAAAAAATTATAAAAAAAAATTAAATAGTTGGTAAATATTACATTAAAATTATCATTTGAACCAAATTTAATAATTTTCATAGTAATATTGGAAGATAAAACCTTATCACCAATGGAAAATAAACAATTTTCCATTCTAAATTACCATTTGTAGATGAGTGGACCATCTAACATCTATTTGTGGGAAATATCAAGAGAGCACAATTTCTAGATGGGTGGACCACTCGAGATCTATTTTTGGGAAATATTAAGAGAGCACAATTTATAGATTCATGTAGACAAGATTGATGAATTGATTCAAACACTTCATACATATGGATATATCCTTAGATAATACCTCAATCTAAATGAGACCACCTATCCATCTACAAATAATACAAGAAAATATCACATTTGACATGGGTGAAAAGCCAACATCAAAAGATGGATACCATGTGTAACGTGTCCTTTCATTATTGATTTGCTAACAAACCCTGGATACCATATATAATGTGTCATTTCATTATTTATTTGCTAACAAACCCATGCTTTCTATGCCAATTTCAACTTCAAGGCCCAAACTCTGATAGTATGAGATAAGGAAAGCATATCATCCTAGGATGGGGACAATGGGGACAAATCCAGACAGTGTAATGCTACACCATCTTGAATAGCAAACAACCATCAAGATGGACATATGGAAGAGCTGAAGATAACTTGTCTTAGCTCTAATAAGAAGTTACAGGAAAATTTATTGAAGATTGAGCCCAAAAGAACCTATGGGAGCTTTAGTGGAAAAGATGAAAGACCCCCATTACCCATGGAGGTGAAAATAAGAGTATGGTTTCTTTTGGAGGCACATCTAACCCCTTCTCAAAAGAATGAAATCATGCGTACTTGATCCAATTTTGTGTGATATCAGTATAAAAATCCAGTCACCCGTGATAATATGAGTTGTGTATCCTAATGTTTGTATCTTTGTCTCTCTCATGAATATAGCAAGAGAGATGAGGTTTTTGTTTAACTTCTTGAAACGTACAGTCATTAGGATGTACAGATCCACAAGCATTCCTAAATATGTAGGAATGTGTGTGGTATATTTCTGTAAAATTGCAAACAAAAATTATATCTATATATGGAAACGACAATATATTTCTTCTATTAGCTTGAACCAAATTGAAATACCTGCAAAAGATGTGTATAACATGTAAATTCAACATTACAATCCTATAGTTTTCTATTTCACTTTAATTAAAAGGAAAAAAATGAAAAAACATATTGCATTTTGTGTGATGTGATTACACTTGCACTTAGTTAATCACAACTGCATATAGCGTTCTAATCATGATAGAACAAAATCAAGATATGAATCACAATCTTCTTGAAGGCGAGACTTTATTACAAGTAGAGGGGCACATTGAACTACAAAATATTTGGTTTAATTATCCATCTCGAAAACAAATTGTCTTTCAATATTTTTACCAAGCATTCTAATCATGATAGAACAAAATCAAGATATGAATCACAATCTTCTTGAAGGCAAGACTTTATTACAAGTAGAGGGGCACATTGAACTACAAAATATTTGGTTTAATTATCCATCTCGAAAACAAATTGTCTTTCAATATTTTTACCTTTATATTCATGCTCGCAAGATAATAACACTTGTTGGTCATAATGGATTTGGAAAACACACAATCATTTCCATATTTAAATGCTTGTATGATCCCTATGCAGGTCATTTTCAACCATCTCCTATTAATGAAAATATCTCTCAATATCCACTCCCTTTTCCAAAATGGACAAATACTAGACATCATTCAACAGATAGAAGTGAAATATGAGAAAAATTCCAGTAGTTGATACTTCCATACCTTGGAAAGAAAATACAACATGCTTAAATCTGGTACGTAATTATAATTACATTTATATTAAAACCAGTTCTAAGGCAAAATAATTATATAATAAGAAAGTTCAGACTTTGGAAAAAACTGCCATGAGGAGTCACCAAGGATATGAGGTTCACAAGGATAGAAAAAAAAATACTTTGTACACATATCCAATTTTACATATCAACTAATTACCAATATGTAAATCCAATAATGTGAACACCCACCGCCAGGAATTTCTTGGCATCAGAAGGTTGGAATAGTTTCAAGGTGTTGATGATGTTGCAATGTTATTAGAAATACCAACAAAAGATATAACATACAACAAATTATAGAGACTATAACTGAAGACATAGAAAACCGCTTCACACCTTGACCAGTTGGCCAAGAACAAAGGTCAAAGAAGTATATAAGATAATTTCACATGATTGATGCAGATCTCACTGAAGTTGGATATAACACTTAGACACAAGGATATAGGACATAAATAATCTACTATGTTTGGTTGAGATGGATCCCATTTTGTAAAATTTAGTTTGTAGGGCCTTTGTGGTAGAAATAAATTTTATAGGTAGAACAAGAAGACTTCCATAAGTATTAGCATGTAGAATGTATGAAAGCATTCCCTCCATGAAGTTAATACTCATGGTACTTTACAACAATGTATAGTTCCTCTAATACCATCCTTGTTTTGACTCTTGATTTTGTTGGATGCATGAAGACCTCATTGCAAGAGTCACCTACATTCATAATCTTTCCATTGAATAATTTTCTCTTCTTAACCGGAACTCATAATGGGTGCTCATAAGTGCTTTACTTTTCAAAGCAGTCGAGGATGGCACAACCATATATTACGAACCTACAAGAATATAGTGAGAAATACAATATTGGATAGAAAATTTATTTGAAGACAGAGCCATGCCATTGTCGCATTGTTGTGAAAGGAGAGCTTTGAGTAATAAACAATCAATAAAATATTTGCGTTTATGAAGTGAGTTTCTTGATTGAAACCTCTTATTATGGCAACTCTTGTAAGAGACTTCGCAAAAAGGTTTATGATAGGAGCCTTTCTAATTCCCACCAATCTAGCCATCTCCCTAGCAGATATATGTAAAGCGATTTTCTTGATTGAAACTTATTATTGTGGAAACTCCTGTAAGAGACTCCTCAAAATGGTGTATGATAGGAGCCTTATTAATTCCCACCAATCTAGCTAGCTTCCTAGCACATGTGATGTAATAATGTTGTAGAGTAGTAACACATAAAAATATTGTTGTAATCAAATATCAAAAGAGGGTTATCCCCTTGAAAAGTAAAAACTATGAAAGAAATGTTGAAATGATACATGACGAAGATGGCCTCAAAAATAAAAGGCTTTAAGTTAAAAAAAAGAATGCAACTGGAACAAAAATTCTGGAACGAAGCTGGAATCAAAGTTTGGAATTTACCTTGGAGAAAGATTTTACTGGGAGGTTGACTTGGTGCTTGGGGAGGTTTTGGGCTTTGGTCTTGGAAGTCTTCTTCGTAAACAAATTTTATAAGAAGAAAAGCATTTTTTATGGGTTTTCTCCTTGGAGGGGTTTCTCCCTAGGTTGGAGCCTATATCTTGTGTACTTTGTCTTGTTGTGATCTTCATTATTTAAGTAATTGCTTGATGAACAACATATCATAAAGTAACAAAAGGCCAACGCATATCACAAGAGTTAAATAAAATATTCCTTTAATTTGACTTCAATTTTCTCCGTATAAAAATGTTTAAATATTTTCTTTGTGTATATAGCCATGTAAGATTATCTTATAAACCTACATGAATTAATTAAAAAAGAAATTAATTTATGTATCCAATAATTATGTTATTATGGATTCCATAGTCCTTACCCCATCCATTAATTCATTTTCTTTAATAGTATGTTACTTTTATGAAAGATATTCCTAGCATGCTATTTTTTCTAATAGTTATAGACCACTTTTTCATGGTTTACTATATTAAAAATAAATCAATCACTTTCCAGCTTTGCCATTTTCCTTCCAAATTATTTTGATTCTAACATTTTACTTTTCTACATTATAAATTTAATTTGTTCAAAATTAATAATATTACCAAAGTTTAAGGTTAAAAGCTAAAATAGATGAAAAAGACTCGACCCTATTTGAACTTGCATACTTTTGACCGTGTCTGAGGTAAATATGTTATTCGTGCTTTCATGTACTTGTTAGAGTTGGCGTCTCCTATACAATTACATCTTTCAATTAGATTTTAGGTAACTTATTAGAATTTATGGTCATTTGATTTCACGTTAACTTATTTAATACTTTTCCTTATGGTAAATCTAAATTTAAGTTTAAAGGCTAAAATAGATGAAGAAAACCTAACTCAATTTGAACAGAGGACTAAAGTTTTTCTGTTAAATTGGTTGCAAAGATTTCCAGCATACAAGTAGGATTTCTGAACGGGTGAAAGTTATGCAGATAAGTTAGGATATATATGTGTTTTTTAATATAAATACTGAGAAAAATCAAATATAATACCAATTTCAAATTTACTTTTAAATACGATATCTCCCAGACATCTTCTACAGTTTTAAACTGGGCTTCATATTTAATTAAAAAGAGGTTATTCGCTTAATAGAGGGCTTCTTCGACTTTTTCAAAAAGGCTTATTTAAAAAGCTATTATTGAAGTGAGCCAATTTTTTTTGGAAATTTGTTTTTTAGAAGACCTATTTCTTTTAAAAAAAAAAAGGGTCACTCATATCGTGGTTCAGATTCGTATGGCCATTATAATGTTTGGAGTCGGGTTTTATTTAAAAGAAATTTTGGTTTATTAAATTAAAAAGGTTTGGGTAGGATTTTGTGAAAATATCACTTTTGTAAGAGAATTTGTAGATGTCTCTGTTTTGTGGAAATTAAGAGAGAAGTCATTATAAAGACATTTTTATTACAGGAAGTTGCTATATTTGCAAGTCAATTTTTTCGTTGAGCCACAATCAGTCAACACTCAAAAAGTCGAAGCAACAAAAAGTGTTTTTGAGATTTATTTGAAAGCACTGGAAGAAAAATGGAAAACGAATTCCTTTTCCTTGAGATGCATAAAAGAATGTGTAGATGATAACATTCTTCCCCTCATTGCAGATGCAAAGACAACCAAGGAGGCTTAGACACTCTTGATAGGTATTTTGGTGAAAGGGGGAGTAATCAGGTTGAAAATGAAGTGTTTGGTGAATCCCACTTTGCTAAGCCATAGAGCTTGTTGACGATAATGAAGCTACCATTGGAACAACCAATAGTATGGTGAATCCAATAATTAAGATTGTTGATGTTAGCTTTGATGAGAAATTGTTAGCTAATGATGAATGGTTGTATATGATGCAACCAAAACATATTATTGATGAGTTGTTATTTGGTGAGAGGAGCCAACTTGAGTCTTAAAACCAAGTGGAAGACAACCTCTTTGAATCAACCGAGGTTAGTAAATAAGTGGAAGCGATAGAGACAAAGAAGGAAGCATAACATGGGAAATCTCTCATTGCAGAGCAGAAGGAACCAAACCAATGTGTTTTTGCAAATGTTTTGGAACTTATCATTGATTTCCAATGTGCATGTAATCAAGATGATTATGAAGAAGAGTTAAATTTCCTTGAAGCATGACTTCCAACACCATGCCTTGATAAAGTCTGCATTGAGGTTGCAAAAATAAATGTTAAAGACAACATGGATCATGAAAACGTTGATGATATTTTCATGAAGTGGAGTCCTGAAGAGATAAATTTTTATTATAAACTTGTGTTGCAACAAAATATTGATGATAAAAAGTGCACAACAGAAGATGACATGTGACAGTAGTCAACAGATAAGACGATTTTTGAAGAAGTTGAAAACATGCTTAGACAGTCTGGAATAATGAAATAGGTACACCAACAAATGAAGAATATGGAATTTGAAGCCTAAAACGAAAACACAAAGCTGAAGAAATTTAGAGGATACAGGATATGGAAGAAAAGAAAATCCAGTTATGTCAATTTTTTTTTATTTGTATGCCTAGGTGAGACTTAGACCAACAAACCTCTAAGTTTAAATTTTTATGGTTGTAATTAAGTGGAAGTGTTGGAGAAATTAATTCCAAACACCTACTAGGTGTCATAATTGTCCATCCAAGTGTCATAATCAATTAGAGTTTAGTCCACTTCAGTTGAGTTCTAGTTTAATCATTTATTGGTGATATTTCCTATGTAATCTTATTTAATTGTTTGATAATATTGAGAAGAACATTCAGCTCCACTTCTCTCACAATTTTCAATTCTCTAACAAACCCCATATACATAAATTTATATGGAATTAAAATAACATGTGTATAGAAGTAGAGAACAAAAGTGGGATTTATATTATTATCATTAATCAATTTGTTACATAATATTAAATGCTATGTAAGATCGTTGATTGACTATGTGTTCTTAGGATCTAAATAATTCAAATTCAATGATTCATGGATGATTTTTGCATGGTGTTTTCCAAGATAGTATGGGAGATGTTATAATGTTTTGTATAGTCTATATAAATGGAAAATATTTTTTATTATTAGAAATTAAAACTATCTTAGTCTCATCTTAACTTTCTGACAGATTAAATCTCTTACATCTTGAGAGATTTTGTCTATATTGGCGATTTATCAATCAAGAGTTAAGATAAATCTAGACTTGTAATATTTAATACAATGCTTGTGATATTTAATATAGTGTTGAGAGGGGATATTCTTGTAACAACCTTACCCCTCCTACCCTAGTGGCATGGTTGTTACTGCTAATCCAAATCCTCTTGTAGTATCATAAGAATGAGCTTATTATTATTATTATTATTATTTTCCTTTATCCATTTAATTATCGATTCTCATTCTAGGATTCAGATGAGTCCTCTTCGATCCTCAACCCATCCTTAGAGTATCCCAACTTTGACTTATATACATATTAAATAAATTCTTATATAGTGGTTGAGGGAGATATGTGAGGCATCTCTAGTCGATGAGTTGTCCCTCTGCCTCGTTGTTGATGGGTTGATCCATACCGTGCTGCACCATGCCACGGTACATGTTTTCTTTCACTCCCATAGAGTCCTACTATGTGCTACCACATACACTCAGATGTTAGTGAACAAAATACACTAACACATATGCGAGTTTTCATCTAACCATGTTAGGCCAATTATGTAATCCTGTCGTTATCGCACATCCTTAAGATCATCATCAACCACATATCATAAACTAGGGTACCAGTTATCACTTGCATAAATTTGTTTTCTAAATTTAACCATGCATATGTATTAATGGTATTCATAATCATCATCATGCCAAAGCAAATATTATAGTTCAATCTTTGACCCGTATTAACAAAACTATTCAATATCATCATCTCTCTCTTCTGAGGCCACACTACTATTTTAATCAACTTTTGTACACGAGAAGAATTTTTCCCTCTTATCAAGGCCAACAACAGCCATGCCATTTTCTACTTAAAAGGGCCAATTAGACAAAATCTCATATTATCTTAACATTTATCATACTTATAATTGTCATATTACTTGGAAATAACGTTTTTTTTTAAGGAAAAGAAGTAAGATTGAAAACAAGTAAGATTGGTTTATTGAGAAGATTGGAGAGTTGAGATATTTTCTCAATGGAAATATCTCAAATTAGCAATTGTTGGATCTCACAAATACTGTGTAATTGTGTCAGTGCATTGAAATAGAAAAATACTGGCGTGTGTGTGCACATTTCTCTTTTCTTTCTTCGTGTTGAGGATGGTAGCTCTGGGTTAACACCATTCCGTAGAGGCCAGGAAAATGTGAGAGAAATTATGTGTTTGATTCATGACTGCAGCAACAGCGCCCTCTATGGAGTAAGTGAGTTCGTTCAATGAATGTCTCTTCTGAGTTATGCATCAACTGCGTCATTAGCGTATGATATTGGTGAGCCCAACGTGAACACTCACGATTCATGCTGACACCTTTGATGGAGGCTGCCAAAGTTTTGATCAGTTGGATGCCACCGAAATACGCTCCCTTTCTGTAGCTTGACCGTCGCATGCATTTGATGTGAAGGTCATGTTTTTTCCAAGGCATAGTGGAATTGTGGTTTGCTGAAAGTCAATCTTGCTGGCAAAGCATCTGTCAATGTAAGTGCTGAAGATGCTGAATAAAGGGGGTTTGCAACAAATTTCATTTTTTTGTGTGAAATAAGCGTTTAAGGGGGACAAATGATTCAACTTTTGTCATTTCTAAAAATGATTCGACTTTAACCTCTAAATAATTTTCGACAAATGATTCAAATTTTGTTCATGGCCGTGATAAATGACAAATGAGTCGACTTTTGTGAAATGCTTATTTGGCATAATAGATATATGACAAATGGTGTGAATAGAGGCGAATAAAGTCTAAATAAACCGGACAACCAAGAAGTGGAGCTAGTCATCCGATCCATCACCAGAGTTGTGAGCCCCAAAGTCAGTGCACGAGGTAACGTTATTTTAAATATGCAGCAAATAGTTGTTGAAAAATTCAATGGGTCAAAATTCCTTATGCGGAAGGTGAAAGTCCAAATGAATTTGATGAATAAAAACTTGAATGAAAACTCGAATGGGATGAATAAAACTTTTGGAGTTTAGTGAAAGGATTAGAACTAATACCCTAAGATCTAAAACAATTAGTTGAATGGAAGAAAAGGAAAGAAAGAGTTAAGTCTACTACTATAAGATTATCTTTGTCATTTTCACAACTTCACTTTATAGACTTAGGAAAGTCCTCTCGAAGAATATGGGAACACTTAAGTAAAATATTTGGGGAAAATGACATGAATGCAAAATTCTATTTGAAATTGTAGTTATTGAAACTCAGAATGCATAATGGAGTATCATTGTATACACACATAAATGATCTAAAATCACTCATAAGGCAGCTGGAGGAAATTGAGGTAAACATAGAAGATGTTAAGCCTATTTTGTTAAATAGTGTACCATCATTATGATAACATTATTTTCACCTTAATTCAATTTTCCTCTAGATCATTAGATGAAATGATTGCAACACTCTTAGTAGAAGAGAAGAGGATGAAATCAAGTAACACATGGGACAACTCACATGATGAGATGGCACTACTCTCAAAGGGCAAAGTCAATAAAAACAGGAAATCAATGTAATGTTTTCAGTGGTGAAGAATGGACACACATTGTTCAATTGCAAAAGTCGTTCTAGAGATATTTTAAATGGAAAATTACAGGAATCGGCCAACATAGCTACGATTGAAGACTTGCATGAGGCCAACCTTCAAGACTTCTAATATTGTGACAACAATAATGAATTTAATACAGATCCTCTCATGCTTTTCTAAACAACTATCAGTTATAGTATTTATTAATGTGTGTATGTGTGTGTGAAGAAAAGTCAGTTGCATAATTGACTGTTGGATAAGCTTTGTATTTTGACATGTTACCTTTATAACTAGAAGTGTGTATTTTGGTGCATACTACTGGGATGGAAACTTGTCCATAGAGATATTCAATATCTTAGCTATTCTTTGGCGTAGTTAAGAAATATCGATTCTGCAAAGTTTCTCATCGATGGTCAGAGGCGTTAAAGGTTCAAATGAAAATCATGTGGTAGCTTGTGTGGTGGTGAAAAAAGCAGTGTCTGCAAGATCTTAGAATGAACATAATTGCTTATGAAGACAATATTAATGAACATAATTGCTTATGAAGACCATATTAGATTTGATATGATTTATATGTAATTTATGACTTAGGTAATAATGTAAGTGTTAAGAGGGGACTTGGAAATAACAATCATTTTAGAAAAATAAGTAAGATTAGTTTGTTGAGTAGACTGGACAAGCAATCTCTTAAAGTAGAAATTATTAAATCTCACAAATACTATATATATACTTGGTGTAATTGTATAATTGCAATGAAATAGAAAAATACTTGTGTGTGCACATCTCTGTGTTCTTTCTATATTCACACAAATGAATTATAGGACCTGCATGCAATTCAAGTTAACATATCTTGTAACACTGTCCCTGTCAGCATGCACTCTGCTCACTTGCACTGGCCTGAATTAAGAAAAGGGTAGAGTCTCACAACTCTGGAATTCCTCTTTGGCTAGTGGGTGGAGGTGTCTTACTTTTGGAAACCCTGGACTAGCCTGTAAATGGATGTTCGCTAAGCAAGAAGGGTGGAGCAGTGCAAGACCTCTCGAATCCCTGCTATTTTCTGGCTATGTGATCATAGGGACTGTCAAGCTTGGGTGTGACAACTGTTTGTAGAGAATGCATACAGGTTTCCTATGGTTGCGCGGAGAAGCATAAATTTTGTCCCGTTACTCACCTCTTGGAAACCATTGTGGCACTTCATAGAGATGAAAATGAGCAATTACAGACTTGGTATATTTGACATACCTTTTACTACTGTAAGTGAAATTGTTACATGTTACGCTCTGTACTGACTGTAATTCAGAGTACAGCAAGAAAATACCTAGTAAATTAATTCTTATTCCACAGACGCATTTAATATGCTGTGGTTTAATGTTGGGTGTTAGTAATTTCTTATTGAAATGCTTAAACGCGGTGGAAATCCAATAGATTTTACATGGAACAAGCTTGCAAAAAGAACTAAAGATATACCCTGTTTTGGTAATGGTGTTGATCCCTTTTGGAAACGATTCCATTTATTTTTCATCAAAATTGTGCTTCTACAATGCTATCAAAAAGAACCCTAGTTGCAGAAACTGGAATCCTTATGACTTTTGACACAAACAGATATGGATAACATGACAAAAAGGTCATTGTTGGAGCTGACATAATGACTTTCTTTGGCAATTACATTTTTATTGTCCATTTTACTCACTGTGATTACATTGTTTTAATTTGCTCACGAAATCGTGTCTGCGAAATTATATATATGTATCTATATATATATATATATAAAAGATTTTGGGCCTCTCACCCTCTCAACAGTTAACAAACCTCTGATTATTTTTTCATTTGGGAATGTGACCTAACTATAATCACCTCACTGCTGGCAAAGTAAAGAGGTGTCTTACAAGTGGGCTTGTCTCCATGTAATGACAGTTATTCCTGTTGTAAAGGGGTCCATCCATTGAACAGTCAGATTGTTGTAATTCGAAGCCATGTGAATGGAAATCGGTACAAACCATTATGTAGGAAAGGAGTTTTTCGTACAAATGATTTGCAATAATCTAATCACAACATGGAGGCGGATAATCAGAGCTCGATCAGTGACGATGTTGCCATGGAGGTCAGAGGGTGTGGTCAGAGAGTGTATGTTTATCTTTGTCAGTTAAGAGGAAGAACGGAGAGGACCTTCTCAAAGGTTGTTGACATAGAGATGATATATCCTTTAAACATATGATAATATTTAATTCTTTGTCGTGAAGTAGATGATATATCCTTTTCTCAATCATTCACCATGTTATTCATCTTTCTCGTGAAGTCGCTGAGAGGTCTTTTTCTCACCTCGAGATAACCAATCACACAGTGCTAATCACTTTCATGTTAATAAATATGTAGGAAATTGGAATATCAGGTCTAATATAATGTAGGAAACTGAAATTGGAATAATCATGATGTAAAATATATATTAAATATTTAAAATATATATTAATTACAAAAAGTTTATAATAAAATAAGTTAACAAAAATTTATATTAATCTTAGCTGTGAACAAAAACTTTGAAATATATATTTTCATTTGAAGAGATTCAACGAATTTTTTTTTTTAAAAGAAATAAACACTTATTTTCATTATATTTAATAAGAGAGGATGTACAATTTCAAAGTTATTTTTTCCACGAGATCTTCTACCCCTCCCAATTACATATAATCAACCATTTTAAAAAACTTTCAACAATTCTTAAATTCTACAACCCTATTTATCAATTCTCCGTGCACTTTTGAAAAATACAAAGCCTAGTGATTGCGCCTTATATTGTTCTTTCAAAAACAGAATTGATCACCATTCTTTATCTTTCCTTAAAAAAAACAAAACTCACAGATCTGAAGTATTTTTATCTCTCTTTTGGAAAGGAGATCAACAGTCATATTAAGGAGATCAACAGTCATATTCTATTCTATGTAGACGTGCTAAAAGTGGATGTACTAAAAGAATCTTACCAGTTCCCTAATGTTTTTCATCCAGTTGGATAAAATGGGTGGGTTGAACAGATTGTGTTTATTGAGCCAATCAATGATTCTCTTCACATCACCATAAACATGTAATTAATCAAGCCAAAGCCATTTAGCAGCATATACAACTCCCAAAGTGCTAACACCTCTGCTCTATTATGGTTCATTTTCCTCCTTCCCACCAGAGATGATAGAATGAACCAGGTTTTCTAACGATGAAAGCACCACATCAGCATTTTATTTTGTTGCATGCTCCGTCAAATAACCCCAATAGGAATATTTCCCAGATGTCTTTATACCTAGCCAATATTTTATTTCCCTTCTTCTTGATCAATCCTTTCTCATTGAAAAATGATACAGTTTTAATAACATCAGCGTAGACCAAAAAAAGTTTTTGATTAAATATTATAACATTCCTGGTTTGCCAAATGATCCAAATAATATAGAGAGGGCGAGAGTGGATTTTTTTAAATTTTTTATACTAATATAAAATCATTGCAGTCTTTCAATGATAGAAACTGTCAATGCACTTTGAGGTTGTAAGTCTTAAGGACCCCATCCTAGACAACCGAAGAATGTGATTAGTGTGGAAACAAATGGTCCACGTCCTCAGGCCCCCTATGAAAAAAAATGCAAATGTCTGGCCTTGCAAATCACCGCCTCTGGAGATTATTCCAAGTCAACACCTGGTCATTCAACACCAACCAGCTAAAATATTTAATTTTATTTGGTAAATCCCTTTTCCACGTGATTTGGAACCACTTATTTGGACTGATTTCCTTCTCATCAAGAGGCATATTTATGTAGATTTCCTTAACCGCCGACTGGCCCTTTTTTAGTGTTCCATCCCATATTATCTTATCTTTTTCTGTGTTGATGAATACACCCGTTGATCTTAAATGAATGTATCCCATTCATCTGCATGAATACCCTCTAGTCCCAAATATTCAACTCACATCCAATTATGAGGAAAAAGTTATTATTTTGGGTGACATAGCACTATTGGGGAAAATATGCCTGTGCTATGTATGATATTGAAATGGAAATGGATGAGAGTTATGGTTAATTCATCTTTAAAGGCTATAGTGCGTTTATATATATAATTTTATTTGAAATTTGATATATATTTATTAAAATTATAAGTTTGGGATGTGTAATGTTCAAATTTCTAGTAATTTAAAAGGTGTTTAATTTATTTATGAAGTTAAAAATGCTTTTTAAATAATCAAAGATCATAATATAGTTCATAATTATATTATTGGATTCTTATTTAAAAAGTTAAATGTAGAACATTTAGACAAAGCTAATTTTAAATCCAAATTTAACTTTTCTAAATTTGTAGTTGAACTCTTCTATTTTTTTTTTTCCGAAGAAAAATCGAACTTTTTATTATAGATAAAAAGTTGCATTGCATATGCAGCAGCATCACTGTTTAACTGTTGGGCAGTTTGTTTACAAACCAAAATCTGTCCTACTTGCAGCAAGTGTTTAACAGGTCTATGGGATGGAATCCCTCATTGATCTGTACGGCCGAGGCCTGTGATGGTCATTTCGGCAAAGCCGTGATCCTTCCAAAAATCAAGTGGGTCTCCTCGAAAGAGGAAAACAACCCTTACAAAATTTTGCAGAATAAAATTTTGTCCTTCTAAAACCGATGATACAAAAGTAGAAGAAAATATATATAGGAAATAGCCATGAGTTTTTTTATATATATGCTGAAAGGAAAAAACACAGTCAGAAAAGCTGGAGATATGGTCGCTGATCTGAAGAGTTGGTCTGTCCATGAATAACCTGTTCTATTTTCCAGCTGCCCATATCTTGTAGTAAACCTTCTTTAGAAAGGTGGTCTGCTGAGTCATTGAGTTCCCTGTAGATGTGACAAATGGTAAAACAGTTAAAAGAAAGTTTCAAAGCCTGAATTTCATCTAGCAGAATTTTTAAAGACTGATTTTTGCAAACACTGTGACCATTAACCCATTTGATGACATTAAGTGAATCTCCAAAGATCTGAATTGTGGGGATGTTCCTCTGAATGAGCCAGCATAGGAGGAATTTCAGTGCTGCCAGTTCCGCGAAATTATTTGAACCTGTGCCTAAACCAACCGAGGCTTTGATGAGCTCATCAGGGTTTTCATAAATGACAATGCTTGCCCCTACCTTGTTGTTTTGTGAAGCCTCGTCGAAAAATGCCCAGGGAATACCCTCTTTTATTTGAATTTCCTTGATTTGTCTTGGAGGAGGATTCGGTTCTGGTTTAGGGATGCTAGAGAAGATAGAGACACTGAGTGTTGCCGTGACTGTCCGCGGAGTTTCCATATCCTGAAAGATGCTTTTATTTCTTGCTATCCAAACCCCCCAACTGATAATCAAGGGGAGATTTCTCATATTTCCTTCAGGATACAGTTGCCACCAATTTGACCATGCCTCGATCATGTTTTCTCCTGCCCAGACACAGCTTTTGTTTAACAACTTCCCTGCCTCCCCCCAAATCTTTTTTGTTTCTTGACAGTTTAGAAACAGGTGATTGATGGTTTCAGCCTCTGTTTCGCAAAGTGTGCATCTCCCTGGGCCATGCATGAATCTTGACTGTAATATGTCCCAGGTTGGGATTTTTCTTCTTAGAATGCACCAAAAAAATATTTTAGCCTTAGGAGGGGATTTGAGCTTCCATAGGTTCTTCGACCACCATTCGGGAGGATCCCATCCTTTCCTAAACATGAGGTATTTGTACCCACTTTTTGGGGAGTATTCTCCTGAGTCTGCATGTGCCCAAATGAGTTCGTCTGGGCTGTCTTTCAGTCTGGCTTGTGATCTAATGAGTTCCTGAGTATAGGTGTTCCATTCATTCCTCCAGACTTGCTCTAATTCCAGATCATCTCCGTCTTTCCAGGCCTGTCCCCAAATGGATGAGTGACCGATTTTTTCCACCTGATACAAGTAATAAATACCTCTGTTTTCTAGATGTTGAGTTAGACCGGGGGAAAGGGCATAATTCATATTACACCCGACCCATGGATCCTTCCCTATCTTCACACGCCGCCCATTCCCGATTTTCCAAGCTAGCCCCTGCTCAATCACTTTAAAGGAGTCCACCGTTGCTTTCCATATCACTGAGGCATTCTTTTTGTTCTTTGCTGGGTTTCTGATCCAGTCTTCTAAAGGCACCGGGTCTATGTATTTCCTCTTGATCACTCTTATCCAGAGGTTTTTCCAGTTTGATAAGCCTCCAGCCTGATTTAGCTGCCAGGGAAAAGCTTAAATCTGGGAGGCTTTTTATCCCCCATCCTCCCCAGTCTTTAGGCCTTGCCACTTTCTCCCAGGCAACCCAGGGAAGAACAACATTTTCTTTTGTTCCTGCCCAAAGGAATCTGCTACAAATTCTTCTGATTTTCTCCAGCGTGCCTTTAGGTACCCAAGTCAGCGCTACCCAATAGACTGGGATGGCCAGGAGCACTGATTTGATTAGAGTCAACCTCCCTACTCTGGAAAGCCATTTATAACTCCAGTGGGATATTCTGGTTTCTAGTTTTGCAGTCAACCAGTTCCAGTCCTCTTTCTTATACGCGATGGGTTTCAACCAGAAGCCTAAGTACTTGAAGGGGGATTGCATGGTGCTTAATTCAAAAGGAAAATGTGCAAGAATTTGAGCTCTGTCTTGTCTGTTTAGTCCCTCCACAATTAATTGAGATTTCCTGGAGTTTATTAGCATTCCAGTCGCTTTCATAAATAGGTCAAAAATGTTGCTTAGTTCTGCTATTTCATTAGGAGTACCATTTGTAAAAACCAGAATATCATCAACAAAAAGGAGGTGTGATATGCTTAAGTTAACTGCTACTTCGATACCTCTGACCTTATCTTCCCTTCTGGCCTTTAGGATCAGCTGGCTTAAACCTTCTGCAACTAAAAGAAAGAGCAGGGGGGATAGAGGACAACCTTGCCTCAGACCCCTCTGTCCTTTGAAGAATGGAGTGGCTGCACCGTTAATGAGAATTGCATAGCTGACATTTGTGATGCAGCCCATTATCCAGCTAATGAAGTCCACTTTAAAACCCAAGTGGGTCAAGAGTAGACGGATATAAATCCAATTTATTCTGTCGAAAGCTTTTGATAGATCAATTTTTAGAACAACTCCCTTTTTGTTCTGTTGTTTTATACTATGAAGAACCTCCTGAGCCATTCCTATGGCTTCATGGATTTGACGTCCATTCAGGAACCCAAATTGCTCAGAAGAGATATGCTTTGACAAAATTGGTTTTATTCTGAGCGCAATCACTTTTGCAATTATTTTGTATATACTGTTGCATAAGGAAATAGGTCTGAAGTCTTCGAAAGATTCAGGGTTTTCCTTCTTGGGGATGAGAGCAATAAAAGTGGCATTGAAGGGACTATAAACCTCTCCTTTTATCCTGGTCTCTTCTACAACTTCAGTAAGTTCTTCTCCAATCAGATCAAAAAAGTGGAGATAGAGTTCAATTGCCCAACCATCGGGCCTAGGGCTTTTTTCTTTTGCCATAGATTTGATAACTCCCTCCACCTCCTCTTTTGTTACAGGGGTCATTACCTCCTCTGCTTCTTCCTCGTCTACGAATCTGGGAAAGCACTGAGCTGTTCTAATGACTTCTGCAATTGTAGCCTCGCCATGTTCTGCATATTGGTTTTGGAAGTGACTTTGCCTGAGAGCGGACAGGGCTTCAAAGGTCTTTGTTTCCCTTCCTTCACCATTTTTTAGACTCCAGATGGTTTTTGCACTCTTCCTTCCTTTTGCATAATTATGAAAAAATTTTGTATTCTCGTCTCTAGCTTTGATCCAGATGGCTCTGCTCTTGAGCCTCCATTCCTCCTCCTTAGCCAACAGGATTTGATTTTTGAGCTTCTCTAGTTGGATGATTTTGTCTTTGGATTCCTGAGTCGCGTATCCATCCCCCTCGATGCTCTCCAGATTTTGAAGCTCTTCACTGATTCGGTTATAGTCCTCATTTTGTTTTGCCTTCTAGTCCTTCGCCCATGAGATTGCTGCTTTCTTCAGTCTTTTGAGATTTTCCATGAACAAGAATCCTCTATCCTCAGCAGCTCGATTGTCAGGATGTATCCATGTTTCTTTGAACAGATGGTTGAAGGAGGGTTCTTGCAACCATGCAGAGTTAAACTTGAAAGGCGCCGGGGGCTTGGGAGGGGATTTCGAAAGGTCTAAGAAAATTGGAGAGTGGTCGGAAGGCCCCCCCTCTTCCACCCATTGCCGGAAGATTGGAATCAGAGCAAACAGATCCTCATTTATGAGAAAACGATCTAGCCTTTTGGCCACCCTTGCTTCCCCAACTCGGCGGTTCCTCCATGTTGGTTTCAGCTTAATGAGGTTTACATCAATCAATTTGTTGGAGGTGAGGATATTTTGGAAGAAGTCAGTTAAGGAATCCTCCCTAACCGAAGGTCCCCAGGTCTCTGCTCTTTCGAGAGAGAAGTTTAGATCTCCTCCCAGCACCAGTAGACTATTCTTCACGATAGACTTTTCCATTAAATCATTCCAGAAGGGCATCCTTCCCTGACAAGGGCCATAGATGTTTAGGATTGTTAATGGGAAATCAAAGTCTGGGGTTTGAATTTCCATTCCCATTACTAATTTCATACCCCATTGACTCTTGATCTTAATACGCCCTTCTCTGTATCCAACGTCCAGTCCACTAGAATGACCGGAAGAGTCGATGGCTGTGAAATTCCAATCAGGAAGAAGGGCGGAGAGAGCTAATTCGACCTCAATTCCGATCCCCAAGGTCTCTTGAAGGAGGAGAATATCCACTATGGAGGAAAGAAGCATCTCCCTGAGGGCCAGTTTTTTAGGCTTACTGGCTAAACCCCTGCAGTTCCATGATGTAATGATCATTTTGGAACCTTTTCGGGGCCTTGCACTGCTCTAAGTGCCCTAGGGATCGACTGCTGCTTCCCATCTGCAACATCATGTTTTGCTTTAACTTGGGCCATAGAAAGACTGGATTTTCTACCTCTTTTCTTCCTAGGCTGGCTTTGAGGGAGAGATTGGTCTATACTGCCCACTGAAATATGAGAGTCAGATTTGTGGTCCAAAGATCTGAGGTTATAAGGGCAGGGGGGGGCGAAGTACCAGAGGGGGGGGCTGAGAGGAGCATCCTTCACCATTCAGATCAAGGGAGGGTATGGAAGCCGAGATGAGCTCAATACAAGATTCAACATTTTTCCCATCCAAGATTTTATTTGAGACGATGTTTTCAGGCATACAATTTATAGAATCAGGGACCAGACATTTAAAAAAGGAATCAGAAATGAGATTAGGTGAGGAGAGAGGATCTAGACTCGTACCCATGGGATCCTCGCCGAGGTTTGGAGTTTGTGCAGCTGCATCGTCTTTGATGGACTCCAGAACAGGATTTTCAATCCCAGTCTCGGGTGCTTCTACTTCCATTCTGGTATGGGGGTCCGGAGAAGAATCCTTTGGAAGCTGAGGCTCCTGCTGAGGAGCTGGTTCCGGCTCTTTTTCCATCTGCGAGGCATCCTTCGAGAAACCCTGAGGTGCCATGTTTTCATATGAATCCGTCTCCATCTGTGCCATGGTTCTCTGAAATCTTCTCCGTCTTCTACCCAATGGAAAGTCTTTAGCTAAATGTCCATATGCATGACATCTATGACACCAGAAGGGCAAGTGCTCATAGTCTAACATCTGTTCGAAGACATAGTCTTTATATTGTAGATTGATTTTCTTGGCCAGCCCTTTGCTCGGATTTAAACTTACAAGAATCCTAGCCATTGCCTTGTTATGGGTTTGCAGGAAGGTCATATCGGCCTCCAGAAAGGTGCCGAGCCTATTTCCGATGGCTTTAAAGACCAATTCGACCCAAAGAAAGGGTGGAAGCCCTGGAACCCTTACCCATACAGG
Organism: Pinus taeda; assembly: GCA_000404065.3. Lineage (NCBI taxonomy): Eukaryota > Viridiplantae > Streptophyta > Pinopsida > Pinales > Pinaceae > Pinus > Pinus taeda. The sequence goes on along the minus strand of APFE030634390.1, from coordinate 164,481 downwards.
AAAAACATCGGTCTTCTCATGCGTAGCGTCGAACAGGGGGCTCCATTTTTTGAAGAGAACCGGAATGTTCCCGAAAGCCCAGTTTCTGCTTACTACCCAGTATGCAGCTTCTTTGTGCTCGAAGTGCACCATAAACCACCCTTTGGCAAGGATGGACACCGTGAACCCTCTGATGAGGTCTGTTTGCCAGTTCCTTTCCCCCCAGGAGTGAATGTAAATGGAGGAGAATTTTTTCCCCCTCGCCCTTCCTACCAGAGTGCATTCTGCCGTCTCCAGGGCTTCGTCTATCTGAACATCCATGCCCAATACCAAGTTCCCTTCTATATCCTGAGCAATGATCGGCCGTTGTTTCTTCCTTTTCTCACCCTTGTTATGAGCCCCTGAAGCCTCGGCTCTTAAGTACTCATTGGTTTCAGAAATGTCTTACAGATTCAGATCAATTGGTAGGGGAGGAAGTTCTAAACCCTGTGAGGCCGGGGCCGAGGTCCCTTCAGCATGAATAAAAGATGAAGTAAGAGGGAAATTTGTTACCTGGGTCCCCAGATCGATGCCAATGCTGATGTCTTGTGGTACTAGTGAACCCTCGAAGACCTGTTCCTTCCATTCGCCTGCCCGATTGGGGTTTTTTTGTTCTTTGCCGATGGAGGTTCTGGTGACTGCTGCAGGTCCTCCTGAAAGCTTCCCAGTCCTTTTTCCTATACCTGAGCCCAAGAGCACTATATCTTCTAGCCCACCAGAGAGGACTAGGTCGCAAGATGCGGGCTTATCTTTGATGATTCGAGTGGCTACATGGCCCTCGGCGGCGCACTGCTTGATGGGTAGCTGCGGGATTCCAACAGATTTGTGGCTCAGATCACATTCTTCCGCTTTCTTTGTCTGCTGAAGGAGTTGTAGGCTGATCTTCTACGGATCCGGCGATATGGAGGCTGAGACAAGGGTTTCAGTCGATCCGAAATAACGCTCAATGTCTTGAGCAGTAGGGTCTTTCCCCCAAACAGAGAGGATGTCCTCCAGGGCAGGGTCAAGGTCGATCGATTCGGTTGAGTTAACCATGGTTGTGACCGGTCAAGGGTTGTTGACGTTTGAAGGGCGAAAACACTGTCAGCCAGTAGATCGGGCATCTACCTTCTTGATAGAAAGTTTTTACAGAGTTAAAACAGGTGACTTCCAGCTGTCGCTTAGGTGATGAAAAACAACGTCCACCTGCCCTGCTGCATGACTCTTCCACCGGATCCAAAAGAACCCCGTTGTGATCGAAACCGTTTTTTGGGTGGGCCTCCGTTGTCTGCCTCCTCTGTTTGCTGTTGGGCCCTAGGCTGTGGTATGGCCCTGCTATTCCTTCATGATCGAACCCTCGGCTCCTCGAAACCACTGCCATCCCTGATTGTAAAGCATGGTTACATGTAGCATGTATATTTACATATTTCCTGATTCAAGTTGAACTCTTCTATATTTACCTTTTATATTTTTTTTTTATTAATTTTTGGTTTTGAAATCTGCTAAAAATTTAGTGGAAATAAAAATTTGAGCTATAAAATTTGAGTAAATATAAGTATTTTAGAAATTATATTTATAAATTCAAAAAGATATTTTAAAAACTAAAATAAAAACTAAGACTTCACCAAAAATTACATCTTATGTTCAAAAAAAAAAATTAAAACTTAAAAGAAATAAACTTAGCTGGTAGTAAATAATGTTAGAGTTGGCTTTTCCAATGCATCATTTATGTATGAGCTAAGTATGGTGAGTTGTAAGCTCACATAGGGACTTGCATGTACCCAGTTGTTGTCGTAGTTATCCTTATTTGATAGTGGGGATCCTCCATCGCTATATAGTGGAGGCTTTCTATGTACATTTACATAACATTATGAGTAATGAAATGCTCTTTCATGGTAGAGATATACTACAAGCTCCCTTCTCATCTTTTTTGAGATCTATTTTAAATTTTTTAAGATCTAATTTTGGATCTATATCTATTTGGGTTTGAAGTTTGTTGTTCAATCCTTGAAGTTGCATTGTCAGTCTTATCCTTATCTATTGAGTCATCAGTCTTATCTTCTAGCTACTAGCATCCTATATTGTTCCTATAAATTAGGTTCATGTATAACTCATTTTCTCAAGCAATGAAGTGTTTTTCTCTTCATTCTTCATCTTGTGATATCTTAGTAGAAGGATTGTTTAGCTTTGCAGTCCGATCCTTGGGTATTTTAATACTTTGTCATGATATCAGAGCTATGTCTCTTAACTTATATTTTTGGATCATAGTGACAACGATTGAACCTCGAGGAAAGCATAAAACTATCCATCTTCTCATACCAAGCTATAGGATCTTTTTTGAGACGATACAAAGATTGCCTAAGCCTGCAGACAAGTGAAGGATCATGCAAAAAACCTTTCTTGATATATTTTCTTGGCAATTTTGGAATACTAGTTGTTGGCTAGTGATGCAATTTTTAGGCGGATTGGTCTTATTTGTCCCCTGATTGGAAGTGTCAAGCAATTTTTGTTGTCATCATCAACATTCCTTTGTAGCAATTTTTGATTTGCCAACTTGTTTTTTTTTCAAAATAGTTAAAAGGTTGTAGGAGTTTGGTGAGAAGAACGCAGGAGATGAACTTCGTAAAGTGGTCATTCAATTACAGTTAGTTGTGGCACCATTGCACACAGAGAATGCAATACTTAAGAATAGGTTACAAACTTCTATCACTGAAAAAATTGAGAAGGTTGGCCATTTGGAACCAACCATGGGAAAATAGTTATAGATGCTTGCAGATGAATTTCAAGAGAAGATTGACCTCCTTCATGACTTGTAGGAGGAAGTTGAGCCTTTTTCTGACTCAAACTTGATGAAGCAACTGGAAGATCAAAATAAATAGCATGTTATGGAGATTAATTATTTAAAAAAAACAATGATGGAGCAATATCATTTTTTGAAGCAAGATTATGATGCATTGTCTCAAAAGTTGATTGCTAAGGATGAGGTCATTCAAAAGTTGTAAGAGTCTAAGCAATAACTTGAACTGGAAGTTAGTCTTCTTCAGAAATTTGAGATGGGGACAATTATTGATAAGGTGCCAAGCTCTCCTTCTTCCACACCTAATGATGTTTAATTCCAATAATTTTATGCATGTACTAAGTGTCTATAATCATTATTATTCATTTTACGCATTATTAAGTTATCATTTAGAGGCATTTAGAGCTGTCAATTGTTGAGCTATGAACTCTTCTTGTTTTTTTAATTTAATATGAAAATGTCATTAATGTTAGTCTCTTTTGTGGTAGGTCCTAACATTCCTATAGTAGCAGTTCCTATACCAGTTGTGCCTCCACCAACATGCCTGGACTAATTTGGGGCTTTCATGCATTAACACATCTCTAGGGAAATATGAAAGAGGTTTTTGTTTAAAATGGTGTTTTAACACTTCCACATAAGCTAATATACACTTAGGTCATACGGATTTATGTTTAGGTAATAATTAATGCCTCAGCCCCAAATTCGCAACAGTTTCCAGAATGCCAACTTCTGCCTCGATTTCCGTGCAGGTGAAGGTGAATAGAGAAATTCTGGAACATGGGTGTTCGTTCCAGTATAGCAAATTGACAAAAGATCAAACCAATTTCTAAAATTCATAATGGTATAAAACTTACATAACAGTCTTTGAGGGCGTTTTCTAAAAAGATTGTTTTCAAGAATTTTAGCATATGAGATTTCAAGCAAGTCATTTTCGGGAATGATTTCCGAGGCAATGGATCTGAACCAGAAAATTATGAGAGAGGTTATTGCTGAAAATATAACAATCTATATTTCCTCCAAATAGTTTTTCGAAATTTGTAATGGCTAAGGAGATGCGCAGAGTTCTTTCGAGACATTTTGTTACAAAACCGATTTTTCCAAAATTGTAGAAAACGACCAGATTTGGGAAATTCATGCTAGATCTTCATTCCTTCAATGCGTAAAAGGTTGTATTGATATTTTGTTGATTAATATTAGTTGGGATTCAATCCCCATGTTGTTTGCTAAGGAATAGAGCCAAAATTATCATGATAAAACATTATAAAAGGAAGGAGTCACCTAGGTGTGAAGGCTGGTTTTTGCATATGGCAGATTGTACTATGTAAATAATATTTGTTTGCAGGAGGAGGGAATCAATATTGTTGTGCAGGAAGGGAGGAGATGCGCACTAGTAGGATGATCCATCGAGGGGACCAATGATCCATCGAGGGGACCACTAGAACCAGTGCACCATTGCTTTATGAATTTGTAACAAGACTTCTGAAATGAATTTCTTTGGCATTAAATTCTAAATTCTGGTTTCTAATCTGAAATGAGTTTATTAGGAAATCACTTCTTAGTAATTTTGTTTCTCCATACTGTTCTAAATATTGTGACTTAATCCCTCAAGGGAAACAAGCTGGATGATTGGGCCCACCAGCCAGTCCGTTGCCCTAAACCTCTTAACTTTCTTTTGATGCATTTTAGTTTGCTTGGTGTGAGTGTGATCTTAGATAATTTCACAATTTCTTTTCATAGCTCCTCTTTCAGTCATTTCATTTTCAATTTCATTCCAAGAGCTTTATTTTAATGCTCTGGTTATTTAAGTTTAATATCAATGCTTTTGGATGTATTTTCATAAAGGCTGAACTAAAGTAAATGGTGAATTTTTTAACTGTGTCTCTTATTTATTCTTACAAATATTTAACTTGATCTCATTACTGTATAACAAAGTTTATTTCGAGAACACAGTGGTGAAATAATTGCTGAGCAGGATTTCTGGTTAACTTAACTTAACATGTATTCATGATTGCCTTTGAATATTATATGAGATGGATTCCTGCACTTTTACAAGCAGATGCCTAGATCAACATAAGGAAAGATTGTGAATGTTATTGACAAAACGCTCACAGAATTCTTCATTATAATTAAATGTTGTATATATTATAAGGAAGTATTTAATAAGATCAGGGTAAACAACACGAGTTATATATTGGTTCTTATTTATCTTACAACTAAAGTACTGAATTATCTTTAAGAGAGCCAATGCATTATTATCTTGATTATTTCCTTAGATTAGTTGGAATGAAGTTGCCATGTGATTTCTAGTTTAATTTCATGCTTGCAACATAGTAGTAACTTTTAAGAGGTTTTGCATTATTTATTTCTTGAATCACATTCTTTTGAACAGGGCCCACATTCCCTTGTCCCCTGGAAAACTAGGGAAGACTTATTGCAGGAGTCAACTCAACTGAGAAGAGGAGCTAGAAGTAGATTCCCGGAGTATGTTTACATTGCTTTGAAGAGTCTTGTTCCTTTTTTCTGAATGATGCTCCTTTTGAATTTCTTGCAAGAGCTTGGTTTTTATTTAACAGATCCGTGAGGTCGTATTCTGGCATATATTGTTCTACGCCTCTAAGTTTACTTACCCAGATTGACAAATTAAATGTTGGTGTAAATCTTGCATTTATACTGCCTGACATTTTGGAGCCGTTGCCGGGGAGGTATTGTAGGATAAGGCCTCAATGATTTGTCGTGCTTTTCCCTTTCCTTTGCAATTGAATTTCTAGATTAACGAGATTCCCCTTGCTTGCTGAAGCACACTGGACGACATTCCCAGAGAGCTCACAAGCCAGGTTTTCCTTTTTGCAAATGAGTGATTTCCTTTACTGCAAAGTGTGATGCCTGATTTGTTTCTTTTACTGCAATTTAGTTTTTTTTTTAGTAATTTTTCTTTTTGCAAAGTGTGATGCTTAATTTATTGTAATTGATTTTTTTATGAGCAATTCCTTTTACTGCAAAGCGTGTTACTGTTTTTTTCTGCAATAGAGGTTATTTAATTTCGCGAGTGTGCTTTCCTTAGTTTACAATCTTGGTTTGTTTTTTTACTGCAATTGAATTTTTTGAGTTAACTATGTTTCTATTTTCCAGGTGCTAAAAGGAACCCCCCGCTCTCAATCCAGGTGTTGACAAGACTTTCTAGGTAGCAGGAAAATGCCAAGAAGTGTAATGTTATTCAAAGAACTATCTCAAATTCTGGCAGAAGATGGTGTCTCTGCTTCATAGAAAGAACACATCTTGGCATCAATTAGAAATCGGTCTAATCCTCTCGAAGAAGAGAATCATGAAGAACTAGTTGATATTCCTTGGGAGACCAAGAAGCTATAGATCATGTTTGATGAAGAGAAGCCATCAGAAGTAGAGATTGAAGAACACCAACCTGGTCCAACCTGCATTTTAGAGGATGAACAAAGAAAATGGGAGGATTTGCATGATACACCAGATGTTTCCAATGAATCAAATAACCAAGAGTATAGGGATCCCATAGAATCTTGGTTTCAGATAGCTGTGAGTATTCATCCCTCCCTTATCATTCAACAAATTTTCACATCACATCAGTTAATGCAGCTAGTACCTCATGTTCTAGTATTTTCTCACATATGCTTTTCAAATTTGAACATGAATATGATTATCCTCTTGTTGTGCACTTGGTTGCACTGGAAGTCCTCCTATACTTAAAAGGGAGTCTTCTGCTTCTTAGGATAGAGTAAGGTAGAAGAATAAAGAAATTCCATGAATAAAGTTGTTACAACAATGCAATTGGGGTTTTGACTTTCAAAGCATAGCCACTAAAATTGCTTTTGATCCACATCAGTTTTTAACACACACATTTGTGACAAATTGTGTTGAATATGATTCACTCTAATACCTCATGATTTTGCAAAAGTAACCATGATTAACCACTCTAATGAAGTTGTCATATGAGATATATTTTCAGTTTCTCTTAGAAGGTACTATTGGAAAGCCCCCTATGGTGGACTACTCTTGTAAAGATCATAATAAGTTATTCATGGGAACACTAGAGTTATTAACTTAAAGAATCTTCAAGTCATTATCTAGGATATTTTTAATAAGTCTTTAGGGTAGAGGAACTAGCGAGTACTGATTAGTCATTAAAAGATTTTCACACCATCCCGTACTCTTAAGGAGTAGATATGTATCCCCACTTATCAAGTAACCTTTAAGGTTAATCACAATCAAAATTTATAAAAGATTTAGGGGAGGATAGGAGGTCTCCTGATGAGCTGACCTACCATGATCATGAGACCTAACATGCATGACATTACTGTTGCTGGTCACCAAGCCAGAGTGATGGCTTTTAGCTGAAAAGATGGAAGATAGGAGGTCTCATCACGAGTCGGCCTGTTCATCCGTGTTATTTCTTGTGAGTGGCACTACCATCAGTTGGTTACCAAGCCAAGACAGTGGCCTTTATCCAATTTTTAAAGTTAAATAAGATAACTCTGAATCTATATCTAGTAATTGGGACACATGAATTTCGTTGTGTTAAAAGACATCCTTGCCGAGTTTATAGATACCTGAGGGCAGCAGGGCCATGCCTGTGGTATTAAAGTTAATTGCATACTATGATTTACTTGTTTATATTTATATTTCCCTAGAAAACTCATCATTTTATTTCTTGGATAATGGTTTTAAGATGATTTGAGCATGATGCTTTGAGTTCTATCTTTCAAAATTAGGAATCTTTAATGATGTGCTACCCTTAGTGGAGGTAATTCTTTGTACTGGATTAAGGAGAAATTTAGTTTCGCATGTACATGACAACAAAATTTAGAATGTTCAATTCGCTGATTGGTCTAGGAATGTGTCATTTTGTTCTAATTTTATCTCCCTTTTCTGGTATCATAACTCACTTAATTTTATATGGTATTTATAGTGATGAATTACTCAGCGATGATTACTCACCAGGTTTTGATGGAAAACAATGTCTATTGATTGTGGTTTCCTGTAAATAAGCATTATGTGACCTAGGTACATGATTGTTGTATTAGGTGCAAGCACCTTATGGTAATTTTCTTGAAATTGCACCTTTTCAACAAAGATTTGATTTTTTATCATGATTGTTAATAAGACTCTGGACTGGAATAAATGCTATGAAATATATGACAAGAAGAGAATTCATATGAAACAGGACAACATGTATGTGATGTCTATCGTAAAGGTGCAATACACTTTTTCCATAATGTTTGGTACAAAGCATTGTTTTCCTATACATGATCTGTTACATTATAATTTTACCATTTATGCACTTGATATCTTCATCAGGACTGTAACATGGTTTTAGTTGCCACAATAATAATAATGTTGCAGACTTGATGAATGCTTTAAATGATGGCATACCATGATATCTTAATATTTCCTTATGAATATTTTTTGTTGACACTTTTATCGGGAAACATAGTATGATCTTTAAACATTCCCTCTGCCTTCTTCCATGATTTTATAATCTTATGGTTTGGCTTGCATGAGGACATGCAATAAGGTCAGCATGGGGAAGGGTTGAACCTCCATGTTTTCCAAATTTTCATGATTTACCTAAATAATTTTATCCCTATACTAAGTGTCTATAATCATTATTATTCGTTTTACGCGTTATTAAGTTATCATTTAGAGGCATTTAGAGCTGAGAGTTGTTGATCTATGAACTCTTCTTCTTTTGTTAATTTAATATGAAAATGTCATTAATGTCCGGAAATTTTGTGGCAGGCACTAACATTCCTATAGTAGCAGTTCCTATACCAGTTGTGCCTGCACCAACATGCCTCCACTAGCATGTCTGCGCTAATTTGGGGCTTTCATACATTGACACATCTCTAGGGAAATATGAAAGAGTTTTTTGTTCAAAATGGTGTTTGAACACTTCCACATAAGCTAATATACACCTAGGTCATATGGATTTATGTTTAGGCAATAATTAATGCCTTAGCCCCAAATTCGCAAAAATTTCTAGAATGCCAACTTCTGCCTCTATTTCCATGCAAGTGAAGGTGAATAGAGAAATTATGGAACATCAGTTTTGGTACTAGTATAGCATATTGACAAAGTATAAAACTGATTTATAAAATTCGTAATGGTATAAAAGTTACATAGGTCTTTGAGGCAGTTTTCTAAAAATAGACTATTTTTCCAGAATTTTAGCATCTCAGATTTCAAACAGTCATTTTTGGGCACTATTTCTGAGGCAATGGATCTAAACCAGAAAATTATGAGAGAGGTTACTTTTGAACATATAACAAGCTATATTGCCTCCAAATTTGTTTTCTGAAATTCGTAATGGTTAAGGAGATACACAAAGTTCTTTGGAGGCATTTTGTTAAAAAAACTAATTTTTCCATAATTGTAGAAAACTATCGGATTTGGGAAATTCGTGCCAGATCTTCATTCCTTCAATGGGTAAGTGGTTTTATTAATATTCTATTGATGGATATCAGTTGGGATTCAATCCCCATGTTATTTGTTAAAGAATAGAGCCAAAATTATCATGATAGAACATTATAAAAGGAAGGAGTCATGTAGGTGTGAAGACTAGTTTTTGCATATGGTAGATCATATTATGTAAATCATATTTGTTTGTAGGAGGATGGAATTGATCTTGCTATGCAGGAAGGGAGGAGCTGCACACTAGTTGGATGATCGATCGAGGGGACCACTAGAACCAGCGCAACATTGTTTTATGAATTTGTAACAAAACTTCTAAAATCAATTTCTTTGGCATTAAATTTTGAATTCTAGTTTCTACTCTGAAATGAGTTTATTTGGCAATCACTTATGAGTAATTTTGTTTCTTCATACTATTCTAAATATTGTGACTTAATTGCTCAAGGGAAATAAGCTGGATGGTTGGGCCCACCAGCAAGTCCGTTGCCCTAAACCTCTTAACTTTCTTTTGCTGCATTTTAGTTTGCTTGGTGTGAGTGTGATCTTAGATAATTTTGCAATTTCATTTCATAGCTATTCTTTCAGTGATTTCTTTTTCAATTTCATTCCAAAAGCTTTATTTTATTGCTTTGTTTATTTAAGTTTAATATCAATGCTTTTGGATGTATTTCATAAAGGCTGAACTAAAATAAATGATGAATGTTTTAACTGGGTCTCTTATTTATTCTTACAAAGATTTACCCTAATCTCATTGCTGCATAATAAAGTTTATTTCGAGAATGCCATGATGAAATAATTGCTAAGAAAGAATTCTGGTTAACTTATATTAACATGTATTCATGATTTCCTTTGAATATTATATGAGACGGATTCCCGCACTTTTGCAGAAAAAACATTTATTCCTCCACTTTTGCAAGCAGATGCCTAGATCAGCATAAGGAAAGATTGTGAATCTTGTTCACAAAACACTCACAGAATAATCCATTATAATTAAATGTTGTATATATTATAAGTAAGTATTTAATAAGATCAGGGTAAACAACATGAATTATATATTGGTTTTTATTTTTCTTACAACTAAAGCACTGAATTGTCTTTAAGAGAAGTAGTGCATTATTATCTTGATTCTTTCCTTAGAGTAGTTGGAATGAAGTTGTCATGTGATTTTTAGTTTAATTTCATGCTTGCAACATAGCAGTAAATTTTAAGATGTTTTGCATTCTTTATTTCTTGAATCACATTCTTCTGAACGGGCCCTACATTCCCTTGTCCCCTGAACAACTAAGGAAGACTTATTGCAGGAGTCAACTCAACCCAGAAGAGGAGCCGGAAGTAGATTCGTGGAATGCGTTTACTTTGCTTTGAAGAGTTTTGTTCATTTTTCCTAAATGATGCTCCTTTTGAATTTATGCATGAGCTTGGTTTTTATTTAACAGATCCGTGAGGTCGTATTTTGGCAGATATTGTGCTACGCCTCTAAGTTTAGTTACTTAGATTGACAAATTAAATGTTGGTGTAAATCTTGCATTTATACCCTACAAAGATAAATAATCTAAGCATGAAAACCACCCTCATAAACTTGCTGAAACCTTAGTCCATCCATCATCATCTACATAACTGACCAACAAAATGCGCCACAAATGTACGGATTAGATACTATTTAGATGATTACGATATGTTTGAAATTTAAATTTGATTTAATATTTTGAATTCTCGAATACCATTTAGATTCCTATGATCTGTTTGGAATTTAAATTTGACAAATTTTGAACATTGATAAGTAACATCCATCATCCAATGAAAGGGGGCAGCAAATTAAAATATAATGTGCGTGGAAGTGGGAATTCAATGCCATTGATAAAATATAACGTCTGTGGAACTGGGATTTCGACAAGGTTGGGGATGTAAAACAATTCAATTTCAACCCTATATACATAAATTTATATGGCATTAAAATATCATGTGCATAGAAGTAGAAAATAGAAGTGGGTTTTCCATGATTATCATTAATCAATTTGTTACATAATATTGAATGCCATGTAAGAATGGTATGAAACAATTCAAATTCAATGACGTATGGATGATTTTTTGGGAGGGGTCTTGATGATTGATATTCGACTTTGATTTTTGTTGCATCATTTTAAGAAAAACAATAGTCACTCTTCACTCCATGTAGTGAGTTCAGGAGAGATAAATTTGATTATCATAATGCATAAATCCAAAAAGTTGGAATAATCATATTGTTGTAATTCGAAGCCATGTGAATGGAAATCAGTACAAGCCTTTAAGTCGGAAATGAGTTTTTCATAGAAACGATTTTCAATAATCTAATCACAACATGGAAGGGGAAACTCAATGCTCGATCAGTGAGGATGTTTCCATGGAGGTCATAGGTGCAAGAGATAATATTTATAGTTGTAGGCGTCCCTATTTCGAGCTCTGGATGTGGGTTTGATGAATTTCTTTTTAGGTTTCTTTTAAAGTGGATGGACATGATTAAATGTCGGTTGAATATTCTTCCTCCTATAAAGGTATCCAATTTTAATAGAGGAATGTTTTCCTTCAGGTTAAGTTGTTCAATAAATAGTTTTAATAAAGTAAATTGAAAAGACATTTGGCCACTTGGTTGATGGTGAAAAGGTAGTGAATTTGCATGTCATTTTGAATTGTGGCCCCGATCCATTGTCACAGTGGGTGTAGTGGTTTTATGAAATAGTGTAAATGGCATTTCTAGAATTTGTGAATGCCTCAAACGTGGTAAAGGAAATGGATTGTCAGTAGGATGGGCTGTCACATTGTGTAGAATGGTTTTATTGATGTATTTATAAGCACAATTTCTCCATTAGCTGCAAATTCCTTAGAAGTATTTGCTGTCATAGGAAGCGGTCACCATTGTTGTCAGAATTGCTGAAGTGGTCTGCATTGTTGGAAGTTGTTTGCATTTTGTGTCACTGAAGCAGTCGACATCATTTGGCTCAGTCTCATTGGAATCACCTTGGATCGACCTCCATCCTTACGTTGACAATACTTTTATACTCATAGGCTTAGATATTTCTTGAATTCCACACCAATAATACACCGCAGTGCTTCAATCAGTGGATTAGTTCAACTAATCTATGTGTTAAAATGATCTAAAGGTTTTCATTTATATAGAATCTAAAAATAAGATCAGAATTCATTTGTTGTCATAGGAAGCATGGTTTGCATTATTGGAAGTTGTGTGCTTGTTTGCATTTCTTGTCCCTCGAACATAAGAAGTGCAGAACATGTTTTTGATGATTGGGAGTTTCTTATGTCACGTGTTGATTGGGAGTGGCACCATTTTATATTTTAGAGAAAAAAAAGGTGTTATTATTTATAGCTTATTTTTATTTTTTCTCATATTGCGAAAAGTGGGAAAGCCATAATCTATAAGACTCTGAAGCAACATGGCAATTGCAAGGGGGAGCTCTGCTCCCTCTTATTGTAATATTTTAATTGACAAAGGGAGAGGTATCTAAGGGGGAACTGGAAATTTTTCCAATAATTCAAGTGGGATTGGTTTTGGAACTAGTCAGTTTCAGGCAAAAAACACAGAGGTAACCAACACAAATCTCGATGCAGGAAAAGATGTAGAGGCAATGGGGAAAAGCAGTGCGAACAGTCAATACCGAAAGGAGTTTTCAGGCCTAAGTTGGCAAAGACACTAAAGGTGGTCCTGACAGACCTGCAAACCCAAGCCCACAGGGACGACATGAAGACATATGTGTTAATTTGCAAATTTATGGGGATCTGGCCCAATGAGAAACTTCTCAGATCTTGGATTACATATGTTTGGAAACATAAAGGGCATGTGAACCTTCAAATAGGCTCTAAATAATTCTTTATGGTGGTTTTTTCTAGCCTTGAATATAGGGATAAAATCTTCAAAGGAGGCCCCTATTTCTTGTCATCAACATGATTATACATGTGCCCCTAGGAAGAGAACTTCAATCCATAACAAGAAACTTTCACATATGTCCCGGTGTGGATCAGTCTATATTCATTACCACTTGATTATTGGCTCCAAAAAACCCCTGAATCTATAGGTAATTCCTTGGGGTGCTTTCTTAAACTCTCAGAGGAAACCTAGTAAGGCAAATACACAACATATGCTCGAATTTGTCTGGAAATGGACTTCTCTAGATCCCTCCCTAAGGTGGTTACAATTGAGTTCTACGATGAGAGTTTGCATTAGAGCATTGAATATGAACATAATCTCTTTTGATGTCGGTGATGCCATGAACATGTTCACCTTATTCAAGAATTCCCACTAAATGCTAAATCCGAGTAAACTAAGCCCAATTTGGAAAGAGATGCCAATGGTTTCACAAAAGTTGGGTCCAGGGGGAAGCAGGAAGGAAACAACAACAAAGAAACCAAAATAGGAATGAGTTAAAGAAATGATATGAAGTGTTGGTCGAGCAAATTATTCAGGTGGAATCAGAGGATCATCTTGCGCAGGGGACCTTGTAAAAAGAAGCAATAGAGAGTAATCTTCCAGTAAACAAAGGAAAACCTATGACACCCATGTAGTACCATGAGAAGGAAGGTGAGGCAACCATTCCTCTCCATCCACATGAGGATTTGGATATGACACCTAGTCAGGCAGGGACAAAAGACCCAAATCTGATGTAAATAATGGAGCACGAAGGACTGGACCTCCCTCAGCTTGTAGAACAATGGAAAACTCAAGGGTTGGATGTGATTTCAAAGGACCAAATCGATCAAGTGCACTATCTGTTGTTAACCAGGGAAGAAACCCAGATCAGAGGGTCCAAATGAACACATGTGGAAGTAAAAGGCTTGAGATTCAAGCTAAAGATATAGAATTGCCAAATCCCAAAGAAAACCCATTGGAAATGAGGACGGAAAACAAGCAATATCTAACTCAAGGAAATTAGGGGAATTTTGAGCTATAAAATTGACCTCCTAAGGAAATTATAAAATAATAGTGGAAATAATAAAATAATATTAGATTACAATCATCAAATTTTAGAGGAAAAAAAGATAATATATATATTATATTATATATATTATATATATATAGTATTATAAATATAATTATATATATATATATATATATATATTTTTAATTTAAATTGTATTTTTTAATTTATCTCCCTATGATTTTACTCAAATTTTGAGCGGAAACACTTGTTGGATGCAGGATTTGATTCCTTGTCTAAGGAGTACCCATGTTGCATACTTTCAATGGACCCTACTACACGAAAAATGAGAAATATATGAAAATGTGATTACAATCATTTTTTCGTGTATTTCTCATTGTTTCTGTAGTAGGGCCCATCAAAAGTATGCAACATGGGTACCCCTTGAATGAGGAATTAAATTTGCATCCAATGAGTACTGTCGCTTGAAATTTGAGTAAAACCTTAGGGAGATAAATTGAAAATACGTGTTGAAAAGGTAGTTTTATTATTTTATTATTTTTTAATCCTTTTACTTTTTTACTCCAAAAACGGTGAATCACACCCCATGGTTGACATCATCATATTAAATCCTATTCGTTCTTATAAAATTTATTTTGGTTGTACATTTTTCTTAGGAGGCCCATTTTAGACATC
>APFE030634390.1:131046-149626 GCA_000404065.3 Pinus taeda | reverse complement strand
AAGAAGAAATGAAAAAGGAAAATTCTAATATTATTCTCATTCATGAAACTAAATGTACCGCAACTCGTATGAAAATAAGCAGTCATAAATTTTGGTCTCAATATGATTTTGTAGACATAGAATTTAGAAATTCAGTACGAGGGCTCTTAACCTTATGGAATCCCCAAACAATCCATGTCGCGTCCTATGAAGCCTCTTAGAATGCATTGTCTCAAGTCATACAATATATAGGGTCACTAAATTTGGTTCTTGCACCAATGTTTATGGCCCTCAACGGATTGTTGAGAAGATGAATTTTATCGAGTCCTTAGAAGATTTTTGAAGAAGGTACCCCACATAAAAATGGATCTTGGCATGGGATTTCAACATGATTCTTTACCTGGTAGAAAATAAAGGAGGATCTGGGAAACTGGAGAGGGACTCTGAAAATTTCTAAAATATGATTGATAGCTTGAAGCTGGTGGATTTAGAGACCTCAAAAGGTATATTTACCTCGACAAATAAAAGGGGAGGTAAATACTTGGTGGCTTCAAGGCTAGACAGGTTCCTAGTCTCGTAGGAGTTGATCTTGCAAGGAATAACCATGGAAACCAATATCATGTATAACAGCAGATTAGATTGTTGGCATGTATCCCTGAGTGCCCAGATTACAGGCACCCTAAAAAAAACCCTTCCAATTTGTAGTATTTTGGTTGGATCATCCCAAATTTGTAAACAAAGTGAAGCAATGGTGGTAGGAAGCTAGAATTATGATAGGTTTCAAGATGTTCAAGCTACAACAACGACTGAAATTTATTAAAGAACAACTTAAATTTTGGAACAAACATGATTTTGAGAATATTTTTCAAGAAAAGAAAAACATAGAAGCTAAAGTCGAAGCTCTACAAAGATCCACAGTGGACGAAGGCTTCACAGATGAAAAGAAAAAACAAGAACTGTCCCTGCAATGAGAATGGGAAGAATAATGTAGACAAGAAGAAAAATTATGGAGATAAAAATATATAGTATGGTGGCTTCAAGATGGGGAGAAGAACACCAAATTCTTCCATCACACCATGGCCACTCATAGAAATAACAACAATATTTTGTGATTGAAAGATAAGTAAGGGAAGGACGTCCATTCCTATTAGGAGATCTAACACATACTAGTCTAGCACCTACAGGATATAACATCAGAACCGTCAGGAGGAAAATCAAGGGCCATTGGAAAATGTTTGGGAATATTCCCAAAATAATCATAGAGGAGAAAAATGGTCATCTTGATAGGACAATCTCGGTGGAGGAAGTAGAACAGGTGGTGCAAGATTTGCCTAATGGTAAAGAATATAATCAAGATGGATTCACAGTTGACTTTTTTAAAGCATGTTGGGAAATTTTGGGTCATGAGATAGCAGAGGTAGTCGAAGACTCTAAAAAATTGATATATGTTCTAAAATCCCTTATTGCTACCCTCATAACTCTGATCCCCAAATAAAAATAAGGCAACACTCTAGATAGGTTCCAATCTATTTCTCTCTGCAATATAGCCTATAAAATTATCTCAAAAGTCATCGCAAATAGGATAAAACCCTTGCTCCTGATTCTGGTGTTGGAGGAATAGGTTGGATTTGTAGAAGGCAGGAATATCCTCGATAATATAATCCAGGCCCATGAAATCATTCACTCCCTCAAGATTCAGAAAAATGCAGGAATGATTATGCAATTGGATATTGAGAAAGTGTTTAATAAGCTAAATTGGGAATTCTTGGAGAACCTTTTAAAAGCCCTAGGATTGAAGCATCATTGGATCTAGTGGATAATGTCACTCATTACCTCCACCATTTTTTCAATCTTGGTCAATGGGGCGCTAACGCAACCTTTCTTCCCCACAAGAGGTTTAAGATAAGGAGGTCCTTCATCTCCCTTCCTCTTTTTTTTGGCCATGGAGAGCCTCAACAGAGCCATTAAATCTACAACTGCTACAGAGGAGACTAAAGAATTACAACCTTACGCTAAATGCATGTCGAGCACCCACCAACAATTTGTGGATGACACAATGCTTCATGGAGTCCCCTAAGTCGAGGAGGAAAAAACCTACAAACCGATCCTTGACGATTTCACTCCTACCTCAGGTATGGAGTTCAATCATTCTAATTCCATGGTTTAATTTTTTAATACTCACATTATTGTGTAAAGAAACCTGTCCCTCATTTTAGGCTTTCAAAGGAAATCTTCTTCCTAAAGGTATTTGGGAGTTCCTCTAACATAAAAGTAGTCAAGAAATCAGACTAGAAGACCTTACTAAAAAAATTAAAACACAAGGTTAGTCGGTGAATCTACCATGCTCTAAACCTCACACATAGGCTGGTGTTGCCAAATCAGTTTCCCAAGAAATCCCTATGTTTTTATTATTGGTGATCCTAGCTCCTAAAGGCATTCTCAATAAAATAAGAGAAATCCATAGGAAATTCTTGTGGAATGGGGCAGAGGAAAAGAATAAATGGGCATTGGTGAGTTGGGATAAAATTTTCAATCCAAAGTCCTCGGGAGGATTAGACCTTCTAGACCCAGAAAAAATGAGTGTTGTCTGTGGAGCCAAATTATGGTGGCAATGGATCAAAGATGTCAATCTCCCCTAGGCATCATTTTGGAAGGCTAAATATTCTCCACTTTGGCACCCTCAAGATTTGATCAGATTTAATGACAAGGTGACGTGATCTGCCTCATGGAACCTAACCTGGAAAAACAGGGGATTGATACAGGAGCATTGTTTTTGGGACGTTAGGAATGACATAAAAACCTTATTTGGGAAGGATGCATGGTAGCATGAACCAAAACTAGCTGGACCAAAATGAATTGAACTCCAAGAGTTGCTGCAAGAAAAAGGAAAAAGGATGGTTCATCAATATAGGGATTTGAGGGGAATCAAACAAAAATGAAGATAGTGGACCTTTATAAACCTATTCTCATAACAATTGTTAGCCCAAATTTCCCAAACTCTAAACGAGGATCTTTAGTTACAAAGGATTCTCCATTTGGAGGATGAGGATAAAATTTGATGGGGGAGACAGGAAGGTGGTCGTTTTACCTTAAAGGAAGCTGAAGATATCTTACAGAGGACCAACCTGATATCGATGGGCCAAATTGGAGTAAGATATGGTCATCTCAACAGTGGCTAGAAATCAAAATATTTATTTGGTTGGTAATGCACAAAAATATTATTACTTGGGAAATTTTCATCCCCCTCATGACGCAACCTATCTCAAAAGAATGAAGAAACTATCAACCACCTATTAAATAGCTTTGAATACATAGCTATGCTATGTGACTGGGTTTCTTAGGTCTTTCGGTAGTCAAACAGACAAAGAGACAACATCCAAGAGACTTTAAGTAATTGAAGAGGAGAAACACTGAAAGACAAAGTGGTTAATTGTGCCTGGAGCTTGAGTCCTAGATTCGTGATCTGGGAAACATGGAAAGAGAGAAACTGCCATATATTCGAGGATAATATATCCCGACTTCATCATTGATCTCCTAAATCCTGTAACACATAGAAGAAACAATCCTAAGTTGTCAAGCACGAAAGGAAAATAATAATCCTACAATGCAAGAAAAAAACATCCTGTAAACTTTAAGTCTAAAAGGGATTCAACCTCTGGTCACAGGGTTTCTGAAGTTAAATTTTGATGGGGCCTTGAAGGGCAACCCAGAGTGTGCTATTGCAGGAGTGGCAATTTGAGTCATCACTACTGAAATCCTCAGACTCTACTATTTGAACTTGGGAATGGTGATGAACAGTGTAGCAGAATACCTAGTTCTGGAATAAGGGCTAGACCTATTGATCGGAACCAGTATCCACCCCTACACAATAGAGGGAGACTCAACTTTGGAAATCAGGGAAGCTAGAAGGCTACAATGTCACTCCATATTGGAGAAGGTGATAAAGAACTAGCTCCTGATCGAAATCATTTAGAGGATTCATGGACACTTGGATCACATGCAGACCATTGAGTTTAACGTCATTCGTCTATCAACCAACAAGCTAGTGAGCATGGTGACGAATGAGGGGGTAAAGGAGTTAGAAGTCCATGGTGAATATGAATGGGAGGAGGTTCGACTTGGGTAGCTCAAGGATGAATGTGATAGCATAGATGAGCTAGACATGAGAACAAGCGATCAGACTCAAACAAACATCGTGGAGTTGGGAATGCACCCCGAGGGGGCCAAACCCCAAGAACGTTTTAATGACCATAGGGAATTAGACAACATGGTCAAATCGTAACCAACACAAGGGATGACTATTACGGAAAAGTGGTGTTGGAATTTTCCAGAGATGTGGTAACATGGAGATTAAATATTGGTGAGGTGGCAATAGATGAGGGTATAATCCTAAGAAATCCCCTCTCCCCAAGGACAATAGTGATTATTAACTAAAGTGTTGGTGCTCACAGTTAAGTCCCAGGTCCAATCGTGCAATAAAGAAGATATATTTGCAAAATCAGACTCGGGGGAAGAAACGGTGCACACAGATGAATATGTGCAAATTATCTATAACACCCCTACGTTGTATGTAAGACTTTGTTATCCTAAGCTAAGAAAATCTAGGTAAAATGTGTAAGAATGAAAGTAAATACTTTATTATTAAATAAATAAGATAATTAATCACTTGGAAAATGACGCACCAAGAGATGAGATTTTTGCCAAAGGAAATCCCATTGGTGAATGGGAATGGATAATTCTTTCATGATAAGACTTCTAGATCCAATTCTAGATAAGCTTAATGGATTTGGAGATAAATATCAATTAATTTACTTAGTTGGAGAAATATGCTAAGTTTAAGAAAAACATAAAAGTCGTGCGAGAGAGAAAGGCAAGCTTGTATGAGGAAAATTCTGACGGGAGAGAAAGGCGAGATTTTCCATGAAAATCTTGGGAAAATGGATAAAAATATCCACCTGAGGGACGCTGCTAAAGGAAACCATATCATGAAAGAGGGTCAAGAACTCTCAGCTCGCGGGTGAACTGAAGGAAGTCAGTTCTAGGTTGGGTGGCAGTGCTGGGTTTTCCAAGTTCTCTTCTACTCTAGTTTGATTCAATGGCTTGGGATGCTCTGTATGTTGGCTCCTTATACTTCTTATTGTCAAATATTAAGCTTATGAGATGATTGAGTTGCATGTGTTAAATTTTCTTAAGAGATGACTGAATAATTATGCATGAGACAATTAGGTATGATGAATGATTATGTTTTTTAAGGTTTGAAATTATAAAGCCTATGGTTCAAGCTATCTAATCTATGCATTATGCATCATGGGATGAATTGCATACACTGAAGCTCATTTTAGTTATTTATTTGTATTACATAAGATATATGTGTCAGTAATACTTTCGACTATAACTGTAGGACTACGATCATGATATAGGGAAATGCTAGCTACAATATATTTATGATAACATTTCCATTAAGGCTTATGTTGAGTTATCATAGGAATGAAAATTGAATGCATAATCTTATCATGTTGAATGCCCATTATTGATCCAGTGGAGAATAGTAGGTAGTTGGTAGTATTTTGTCAAGGAGGTATGTGAGAAATGGTATCAGAGTGTTAAGTTCAAATATTGCGGCCTCAAGGCCACTCACCCTTGTAGAATGTGAAATGAGTTATAAATTGTGTTTCATGACAACCGAGGAATTTGTGATTATAGGTGAAGGTAGACTCTCATATGTTAGAAATTATATGATAATTTAAAACCGTATTGAAGTGTTATACTTAATGAAGCAAAAGGATATACTTGAGAAGTACAATCGTAATCTTTCCCCATCCCAACTGTGAATATAAAGGAGTTGTATGTTAATAGAAATTTTAGTAAGAGATTGGAATAGGTGAAATAAAGAAAATTTATGCAAGCTAAGAATAGATGCAGAAGGTAAAATTGAACTCTCAAATCCCTGGTCATATTAAAAAAATAAAAATAAAAGTAAAATAATTCCCTTGTAAATTGATATCTTCAAGAAAATTAGAAGGGAAAATTGAATAAGGGATAAAATTCCAATTTCATCACCATCGTGAAAAAGAGAAATCAATTTGATCTGATTCGAAGGAGAGGTCCGTGGGTGTGACAGTTTACAAGCGCTAGCAGACGTTGAACTCCATGGAAGGGCACAAAGGAGGGAGCTTCACTCCCTCCTACAAGAAGGTTGTGGCCAGTTGAGGTAAGAAGCTAATAGAAGAGGTCAAAGGTACTGCTGAAGTAGGGAAAGAATGCATGGAAGAAGAGAAGGAGGGAAATACAGTAAAGGAGAATAATAGAACAAAAGACAAGGAGGAAGACGATAAGGAACAGGGGGAAAAAACAAAGACACAGAAGGGTCCATGTAAACCCAAAACCGAAGTTAGACCCAGAGTTGTACTGAACGATCCTAATCTGTAGGCACATAGGGACCGCATGCAGACATATGCAAATTCATGGGAGTATGGCCCACTAAAAAAGCATTATAGACATGGATTAAATAACATTGGAAACCAAAAGGAAGCATTGGCCTACATCTTGGGTCAAAGGGATTCTTCACTGTGGTCTTGACAAATATTGACGATAAAGACAGAGTGTTTGAAGGGGGGCCCTACCTCTTTGCGGCTGCTGGCCTCTACATGAGGCCGTGGAGGATGAACTTTGTCTTGAAGTGAGAGACATTTACCTCGGTTTCGGTTTGGGTAAGGCTTTACCCCCTTCATCTTGATTATTGGCAAACAGAGTCATTAATGGCCATAAGAAATAAATTGGACGTTTTGTCAAAGCATTTGAAGCCACCAGAAGGGGAAAATACACTTCCTTTGCACGAATTTGTGTGGAAATGGATCTATCAGGAGCCATATTAGATGAGGTTATTTTGGAGGTTTATGATGAAGAATGGATTCAAATAGTGGATTATGAACATATTCCTTTTAGATGTCGCAGATGCCATGAGCATGGACACCTATTCAGAGACTGCCCTCTCAATAAAAGAGAGAATAAGAATAAAGCTACCACCATGAAAGATACAGAAAGCTTTCGTAAAGTGAACCATAAAGGAAAAGGGGGCAAAAAGGGACTTAAACAACATCAAGCAGAAGGGCCTCAGGTCAGTCTGAACAGGTACCAAGTGCTCAAAGAAGAAGAAGAAGAGACAAAAGAAGTAGATTATAGCACAGAGGTAGGTCCAGAGGAGAAGGAGTAAGAGGAAGACAAGGAGCACACAAAGGATGATAATAAACAAAAAGAGGCTATGATGAGTGATGCAGAACTAGATATGGACCAGGACATAACCTAGAGTGAGATGGAAATGGAGAACCATGAGTTACAGGAGATTCTTGAGAGAGAAAACCTAGACTTGGAAGGGTTCTTGAAACAAGGAACCATGGGAGGGGTAGACTCGTTACCTCAAGAGGAGTTCACTAGAGTACAACAGCTGTACTTATGGAAAACCCAGAATACAGGGAGGGTCAGGCAACAGAATACTACAAAATAGGGTAACAAAGGGGTGAAAACTTTGAAAAACATACTAGGATTAGCACCTAGAGGCCTAGGTAAGAAAAGAGGCAAAAAAAGCAGAATGAGTTGTTGATGGAATGTGGAAAGCTAATGATAGATTCAAGTAAGATGAAAGACCTAACCAGTTACTCCTTCACAAATCTTTAATGATGAAGTTCAGTTCTTGGAATATAAGGTGGCTTGGTAGTAAAAGGAAGCAAAGATTAATTAGTAATAGAATGAAGCAAGAAGCTCCAGATATGATTTTTATCCAGGAAACTAAATGTTCCATTCAGAAAATTAAAGAGTTATATAGCAAATGGCTCAATCGGTTTGAGGTTTTAGAAGTCAAGGTAGAAAATGCAGCGGGTGGCATTCTTACTCTTTGGAATCCCCAAAATATTGGGATAATAGATGCGGAGGCTTCTAGAAATTATTTATCAGTGGTTATTCGACCTGTGGGAGATAGGGAGACCTATCTGGTCATGAATGTTTATGGCCCTCAGAGAATGGATGATAAACTTAAATTTATAGATTCTCTGGTTGATCTCAGAGAAATATTTGGAGATATACCCTGGATTTTGGGTGGTGATTTCAACATGATCAAATCACTTTCGGAGAAAAAAGGGGGTATCAGATCCCTAAATAAAGACTCCTTTTCCTTTCAAACTTTCATGGATTCCATGAAGCTAGTTGACATTATTTCCAGTAATGGTCTCTTTACTTGGAACAATAAAAGAGGAGGACAGTCTCTAGTAGCATCGAAGTTAGACAGATTCATCATCTCATAGGACCTTATGCTCAACAACAAGGAAATGGAAGCAAGTATTCTTCCCTATGGAGGATCAGATCACTGGCCAATCCAACTAGAGGTCAAAGGCATAGGAACCCCCAAGAATAGACCTTTTAGATTTGAAAATATCTAGCTCTCCCATCCAGATTTCATCAACATCATTTCAGGTTGGTGGTCTAAATATTTACACATTCAGGGTACAAGTATGTTCCTTCTTCACAAAATATTAAAACATATCAAATGCAGTCTAAAAGATTGGAACAAGAAAGAATTTGGTAATATTTTCAAAGGAAAAAAAGTTGTGGAAAACAAATTGCAGGAACTAAACAAAGTCCTTATCTCGACTGGCTTTGACAAAGTCAGAGATGAGAAAGCTAACATACTCCAGCAAGAATGGGAGAACTTCTGTAAACAAGAAGAATTATTTTAGAGACAGAAATCTAAAGTGCAATGGCTAAACGAAGGAAAGCGAAATACCATATTCTTCCATAGCTCCACCTTGACAAACAGAGCCCATAATAGAATCTCTTCGATCAAGGATGAGGATGGGCATCTTCTCAGTTCCCATGAAGACATAGAAGCTGTGCTTGTCTAGCACTTTCGTGGTATAGCAAGGGAAACCTTCTTGTACAGAGAGAATTTCATCAAGGATTTAACAAGACATATACCCAGACTGGTTTCCAGAGAGGATAATTTTAACCTCAATAGACTAGTGACTGAAGAGGAGGTTATTGAGGTCCTAAAAGAAATGAAAAATGGTAAGGCACCAAGCCCGGATGGATTCAATGTAGATTTATTTAAAGTGTGCTCGAATATAGTCAAACAGGACATTCTGAATGTAGTTGAAGACTCCAAGAGGGACAAAACCATCTTGAAGGCGTTTAATACCACCTCTATTTCCTTGATCCCTAAACAGGAATTGACTCAAAATATTGATAGGTTTAGACCCATAGCCTTGTGTAATGTGGTCTACAAGATAATATCCAAAGTTGTGGCCAACAGACTCAAACCTCTTTTTCCTACCCTGGTGTCGGTGGAACAATCTGGATATGTGGAAGGTAGGCAAATCCTCAACAATATCATTCAAGCTCATGAGGTGGTGCACTCATTAACTATCAATAGGAAGGCTGGAATGGTCATGCAATTGGATATAGCCAAAGCTTACGATAAGCTGAATTGGACTTATATAAGGAAAGTTCTCAGTGCTTTTGGGTTTGATCACAACTGGATCAAATGGGTGATGGCCCTCGTTACTTCTCCTAGTTTTCCAATTCTTGTTAATGGTTCTCCCTCGGAGACTTTTATTCCTTCAAGAGGCCTCAGATAGGGAGATCCTCTCTCTCCCTTTCTCTTTATACTCATGATGGAAGGGCTGGGTCGATTTATCAAGCATGCAAAAGAAGTTGGTAAAGTCAAAGGGCTCAAACTCTCTGAAAATGGACAGGCCTTAACTCATCAACAATTTGTGGATGATACCATCCTGCAGGGATTCCCCACGATCAAAGAGGCTCTTGCTTACAAACAAGTCCTGAGTGACTTTGCCATGGCTTCAGGTATGGAAGTTAATCTCTCCAAACCTAAGATTTTTTTCTTTAATACTCATATTTCTATTCAAAGAAATATATCCAGAATTTTGGGTTTTCAAAGGGAGATCCTCCCTTCAAAATATTTGGAAGTTCCTCTAACTAGCAAACTTTTACACAAGAGCATCTAGGAGCTAGTGATTAACAAATTGCAAGATAAAATCAAGAAATGGACTATCAGAACTTTAAACTTGGCTGGTAGGTTGGTGCTCACCAAGGCTATCCTGCAATCATCCCAGTCTTCATACTATCAGCTCTCCCATCACCAAAAGGAGTCCTGCAACAATTCAGAACCATTCAAAGAGACTATCTTTGGGGCAAGGGGGAAGAAAGAAAGAAATGGGCCTTGGTAGCTTGGGAAAAAATCTGCAAACCTAAAAACCATGGAGGGCTTGGATTGGATGATCCTGAGATTCGAAGCAAGGTTCTAGGAGCAAAATTATAGTGGCGATGGGTAAAAGACCCAAAGGCTCAGTGGGCTAGTATTTGGAAAGAAAAATATGCCAACACTTGGCACAATAATGATCTCATTAGAATGTTTGGAAATATAAAGGGCTCATACATTTGGAATAAGGCCTGGGAGAACCAGGGCTTAGTTCAAGATAACAGCTTCTGGGAAATCAGAGAGGGAGATCTAGCTCTACTCTGGGAGGATAAATGGCAACAAGAATCTATATTGTTAAGAGAAGACTTGAGGATCCTCAAGGAAGAGACAAATACTAAAGGGTTATCTAAAGTAAAGGACTATTGGGACCAAACCAACAGTATGGGAGAATGGAGAACCTGCAGGAGCTTTAATTTTAGGGATAATAGCCCCCTGAAAGCTAAAGCAGAGACTCTAATAAAAATATTAGATCAAAGGAAAATTTTGATGTCAGAAGGGCAAGACCAACTGAGGTGGGGCAACAATAATGAGGGTACGTTTAATCTTAAGGAGGCAAAACTCATCCTCCTTAACCTGATTTCCATTGCTCCGGATAGGATTTGGCAAGATCTATGGAGACATCAAGGCTAGATAAAAATTAAACTCTTCATGTGGCTGGTTCAGGATAGGAAAATTCTGACCTGGGATAATATTAGGAAGAGGGGTGTCTCGGGTTCTTCCAGATGTCAGCTCTATGAAGCCCAAGAGGAAACAATGGAGCACCTTCTCAACAATTGCATTTTCACCTCCAGGTTGTGGGATTCTTTTGCCACCATTTTCCAACAGACTGATAGGGACAAAGAGAGTATCATCAACACCCTAAATAAATGGAGAAGAAGCTTTTCAGATTATGAAGTTATTGGCTCAGCATGGGCTATCACACCAAGCTTCATTATTTGGAATGTCTGGAAAGAAAGGAATAATAGAATCTTCAAGAATGAAAAGACACCATCCCAATTCCTTTTTTAGCAGATCTTAAAACAATTGAAGGAAACGATCGGCACTATTGTGTGTAATCTCCCTTAAGAACCCACCTTCTGTAGCAGAATTGAGAATTCTCAGTGAGTTGGGTTTACAGGGAATTATTCCTCAGAGAATGGATAGAAAGGTAATTCCCATGGAATTTGAGCAAGATTTCTGGCATCCTCCCCCTAAGGGTTTTTTAAAATACAACATTGATGGGGCTTCCAAAGGAAACCTGGGCACTGCTGGTTATGGAGGAGCATTAAGGGATGAGAATGGAAGTATCCTTTTCATCTTCTACTATTATTTAGGAAGAGACACCAACAACATGGCATAATTGATGGCTATGGAGCAGTATTTAGATTTCCTGGAATAGGATAACTGCCAAAATGTGATTGTTGAAGCTGATTCTGAGTTAATCATTAAATCATTTAAGAGAATCAGCTGGGGCACAAAGCTAGAAAAAGTCGCAAGGAATTGGACGCTGATCCAGGGCTTTCAAAGGATTAAGGATCACCTCCAGAGCCTTTGCACAATCAGTTTTAAACATGTACGAAAAACAACTAATAAATTGGCGGATCTTCTGGCCAATCAAGGAGTGATCAGCACAGAGAATAGGGTTGCGGTGAGCTGGCAAGAGCTACCTCAGAGCAGGTTAAAGGCAAATTATCATAACCAAGAAGATGAAGATAGGATCATGTTTCAGAGCAGAGCCATGGTGACGGAGTCCAGTTGAATCTGGTGCTTGATGTTTACCGGTTTTTCCAATTTCAGGTTTTTAATGAGCAGCAGGCCCATCTCGACCTTTGTCACCCGGGTTGGTAATTTTTTAGCGGATCCAGATAATAGCAGATCGGGTGGCTCTGGTTCTTGGAAGAGAGGTAGGATGGTGAGCGTTTCTTATTTCTTAGGTTCTGGAAGAAAAGACACAGCGAAAGGTCGAAATCCGGGCACTCTCGACAGCCTCTAAACCATAGGTTTTCTGACTTCAATCGCTTTACTAGGTCTGGGGTGGTTTTCCAGTGATCGGGGGCCTTGCAAGCGCGATATGGTTTTTCTGAATTTGAAGCGATTCCATTCAGCTGGCTACACGTGGCAGGGGGGCCAGCTAGAATACCGCCCTCATCGCACGCTATTGTTTGGTGAGGTTGGCCAATGCGATTTGATCCTAAATCGTAGGATCAATCGAGGTGGATCTACAGTTGGGACTGATCGAGCTTATTGGTGGACCATGTGGGTAAGCATCACGCTTCTTGGTATTGCGAAACTAGCCACGGCCATTGGATCGGGGGAGGAGGTTCAACGATGGAGATTGAAGATGCAAATTAGGGAGATGCTAATGCCTTTTAATTTTGGCGGGATGTAAAAGGTTTTGGGTCGCTCTGTAGTTTTGCGGGTTTGTGGGTTTTTTCAGACTTGATTTCCGTATAGACCGGTACTTTTGTTCTTCTTCGGGTCCGTTGCTGGCTTAAACTTTGTCATGTTTTTAAGAGTTTAGAGGTTTGGTTTGTAGGGGTAGGGGATTTTGCCTGTTGGTATTTAGGTTTCTTCTTTGGTCCACAGCTTCTTATGGACTGTTGTAAATTATATATTTTATTAATGAAAAAGAAGGTCTGACTCTTGCATTAGCAAAAAAAGAAAAAAAGAAAAAGAGAAATCAGTTTTAACTCAAGCATAATTTGGTGAATGACGACAAAAGACGCAGTTAAATTTTGAAATAAGGTATTAGAACCATATGTGTAGAAAAGGATATCGGCAAGCTTAAATTGTGAATCACTTGATCGTGATTTATTCCAGGTTTCTCTCACGATGACGAATCGTACTCTCCTACAAAAGAGTGGTAGGGTGTAGATAATAATGTTGATCTTCTTCTAATGTATATCCCATGCACCTAACCCATGTAACTTATCGATATCTAGTTGCATGTGTGGCCACTTGGATGAAGTGCTGAGGATTCCTACAGAAGCATAATGCTTAATGTGGGATGACTGATTTGGAGATCATCTCTCGAATATCTTCAAGGAGGAAGCTATTTAAAAAAAAAAAAAAAATAACGATCTTTTTTTATCAATATTGTTTGGAGCAGTGTGTATTCCCCAGGATTATTTCCCTGACTTAAAGAATGAATTCTCTATAATTACAAAAGTAATTAGGAGATCAGGGTACAAGGTTTACCTAGATTTATTTCATTTGACAATGTATTGTCATCATACTCAGTGCCTGCTCGAGTGAGTGGAATTTTTTCTTTCAAGTCTCGCCCTTTCGGAGAAGTCTTAGGCATTTTCTTCTGACCCCTTTGTCTAAATTACACTAAGACGAGAAAAAACCTACTACTCATCTAGTAAGACTGACAACTTAACCCACTTACCTTAGCTAGAAAGTTTCTCACTTGGTGCGGTGAATGTGTTTGCTGGGTTGTTAGAGGATAGGATGATGACTACTGGATTGCACATTGTTTCCGACATCCACTGTAACTAATGTTATTCAAACGTTGGATGGAAATATGAAGTTGCACATTAGAAGACTCAGAAGTAAAAATAAGGGAAATTAATATTAGAGCGGGCTAAATTGATAAATGCTGATCATGGGTGGGAATGGTACTGCGAGAAATGGTGACGAGCCATGATGCCTAAATTGTGGAAAATTGTTAAGCCATAGTTAGATGCACCATATCTTAATTGAAAACATGTTGACAAAGTGGACCAAAACCACACTATGTAAATTCCATTGTTTATGTACAGATTTGTTTTTGTTTGCGAATTAGATATCAAAGATTTGGTTCTGCATGATGAATTAAAAACACTTATCATAATAATAATTATGAATGGATAAGCTTTGTCATCTAGGAATCAGGTGTTTTTTTTGGTAACATCACTTTCCAACTGACAGAGAAAGGAGAGAAGCACTTAGGGATTGTTGTTTCCTTTCAATATGCATGGTCAATTGTCGAATTCATATCGACCACTATTGAACTACAACTTTGTGCTTATCCACTGAGCTGCCATGTCATCCGCTGAGCTGGAGGCTTATCAAGTTAAGAAATTGAATCTGAAACAACTCATTGTGGCATAATCTAATAGGGATGCATGCAGTGGGATAACGCTTATCCCTACATACACATAGATAGAATTTACCCTTAGCCTTAGATGTTGATCCTTATCATTGGTAGTTATTTATATATATATATATATATAAACTCCAAGCTATCTTGACATAGCCATACAATGCACCAAGCAAGAAGCCTCATGATAACAATGATAGGCTGAGTTGTAGACATCTTTAGCAGAAGTGAGAAGATTCAATAGTTTTTTATTAAAGTGAGACGTGGTAACTTTTCACAGAGTGGACCCAATGGATAACAGACAAGGTAATGATG
The DNA here is from genome assembly GCA_000404065.3 of Pinus taeda. Classification (NCBI taxonomy): domain Eukaryota; kingdom Viridiplantae; phylum Streptophyta; class Pinopsida; order Pinales; family Pinaceae; genus Pinus; species Pinus taeda. The sequence continues at coordinate 135,002 of APFE030634390.1, read as the reverse complement.
TCCTAGTCTCTTTTCATGTAAGAGTTACCTCGTGGATATAAATTTGGTTATAGACCAGGGCATTTTTGCGTGTTGATCTACTATGTTTAATGAAGATAGTGCATAAGGTGTAATAGGACGCAGAAGGCTAGTAAAGCCCAATACTTACAAGTAATTGATGAGCAAAAGTTAACTTGAGACAAAAATTCCTAATTGAATAACAATGAATTTTGCTACTTTACATATTATTTGAATCAATATTCGCACAATGAAATTAACCATTTTCTTTCATAGAATGGATTGAATGAAGGTAGCTCCACTGTATGTCAACAATGAATGGAATCAGATGAATAACATCAACATATCAATGAATGGAGCTGAAGAATGTATCATTTGAGGAGGAGCCAATTCATAAGGTTTGAAGGTCAATCTGAGTTTGTGATGTGTTCCATAGCTTCTTCTGGGCAAAGGAACTAGTGATTATAGCAAACTGATGAGTTTCATTTAATATTTTAGAAAGATGGTTGTAATAGTGAACCGAATCAATATCTTCTATGACGATTGCCATTTGTATGGTCAACGATAGTCCATCCATTAGAACCTACTTCTCCATTTTCCAAACCACTGACATTCCTAATCTAGATTATCAGGCTTCCTTTTCGTAGTTTACAAACATTCCGCATGTATGTCTTAACTTTCCAAGAGTCTACCATGAGATGAAATGGTTTCCAGATTGTAGACCAAATGCATGGTGTGGTTCCTTAATTTTGAGATAATGGAACTTCAAACTTTCTCTTCTCTCTAAAGTAAGAATATTACTAGTTTCAATTATATTAAATCATCAAATTGCTGCAATACTTAATTACAATTTCCTTGATGGCAAGAATATTGTTTCAGCTTATTTTGCATATAGAGGCCATCATGTAAAAACAATAGTAAATGAAGTGTGTGCACTTGGTGTATAAACAAACTACACAGAAGTGTGTGTACATTTTTCTATGAGCTAATTTTTTTTTATGCAATTCATAAGAATATAAATACCTTCTCTTCAAACTTAATTTACATTATGCTTGAAGGATGTATGTTTATCCTTCTCGTTGCATACGTGAGTGGATACTATTCCAAAATTATGTTGTGATTACATGCCTATGTTTACATATATGGCTTGCATGTATGGCTCATGTGTGGTTACAATGAGTTGCATCGATGGATCAAAATTCTCACAAATTAACATGAGTTAAAAATTGATTTAATATTCTAGATATTCATAACCAAGCTTGAGGAATAAACCAAGTTGGAGATTTAAAATATATTTAGAATTTCAAAATATGTGGTGTATTTGATTCTTGATAGATACAATAAGGGTCAGATATTAAACTATATCTATCTTATAATTCATTAATTTTTAGTCATTGTACTTATAATGAGTTTCTCAAGTCTTTGGATAGTTATAGTAGCAAGTTGGGAGGAGGAATCCTGAAAGGTTCTATGAGAATAAATAAATCTGCAATGTGTTATATAACATAGAATCTTGCAGCGTTGTAGTAGAGTAGAAGAATAATGCAAAGAAATTACAATAATTAACATATTGATTTCAATAAGTAGAAATGGTCAACCATAAATTGGTTATTTATTTTATGGGCCTACTTATTGAGTATTAGAAATCACCTACATAATGTTAATGAGATATCAAATTAGATAACATCTATATCCTTGAAATTAGAGAAGGTTCAAATACCCAATGCCTTGACATAAGAGGAGTAAATCATATAACTAGGTTTAGGAAGGATAATCGATATGAAAGTTATGAATAAATGATGGTGGTGAATAAGTGATTTTTAAAGTATGGTTATTTCATGGATTTTAGTGATATGGTCATCATATCATTTTACTCATATTAAAATTATATTGTGAGTTGTATGATTTCTATGAAAGGGCATAACTTAATAAAATATAAACTAATTTAGCTAGAGATAGTCTAGTCAATCACATCAACTAATGGAATAAAGTTTATACTCCTAGAGATCTTAAGAAAGGATGAAATATAAATGAAATAAGCAAAGATCTTTCCATAGATCATGGCGAAAGATCAAAGATAAAATATATAGTGGGAATCTATATAAATCACTGAAAGAAATCTCATGACATTCTATCAACATGCACAAGAGATTGATGGTTAATTTATTTCCACCCTAGAATAGTTTCTGTAGGTCTTCTTAAAATTGTATCTATTCAGGGAAGTTCCCCTGAAATATCATTAAACTAGTAAAAGACAAATCTCTATATGCGGTATGAGACTACGTAATTACCTTTCAATTTAATACTTTGTGTTAATTTATGCATCTACATGTAATGATGTGGTTCATTTTTGGATATGGTCTTGCCAATGGTTGAACCATTTAATTCACCCTTAGTTGGAAAATGCTCCAAATATAGATCATTGGAGGGAAAAAATCTTACTAGGTTATTATGCATAGTTTGGAACCTACAGGTTTCTTTTCAGTTACTCAATATCTAAATAATTGAAACTAAGATAGATAAGAGGCACAAATTATATCAATCTAAATGGAACTAGGGTCAAAGTGTGAAGTGAATGCCCAAATGCAATACAACTCACTGTATGCATGTTGGAGAAGACATCATACCTTATCAAATTATGAATCTAATAGGAAGGTCAATGGGAGTGACACCCAACAGTACATCTGGTGTAATTACATAGTAGGAGTGTAAAAGCAGCTCCTAGTGCTTCTTGATTAATAGCAGTAAGACAATATTAAATACAAGCTCAAGTTGACTCAAATTCCAACGTGTAAATTATTGCAATTCAAAGTATGCAACCTCAAACTTCACATTGATGTGCATATCCATCTAGATAAAGACAACATTCTATTAATATCTAGCAAATAGGAGCTTTTCAAATCTGCAGCAAGAAGAAGATGCTTCCAGTGAAATGATTGTAGATCTTACAAATGTATGTCTTGAGGGAAGTGTTAACATAAAGATGATCTGCATGCTTTTACTATAAACAAAGTATACATGCTTTATGAAGACATAAATTACAAACATATTAGATATGGGGGCACTCAATGCATTTGAAGTAGAAATAAGAGAAATTCATAGTAGCCTAATGAATAACAAGAATTGTACACTAGATTCAGAAAATGATTTTCTGAATTAATAAACAAATTCTTGATAAACCCATAATGTTTCATATTAATACGACTTATGATGATCTAAGGATCTTATGCTAGTAATAAAATAATACACACACCAATTGGGTGACATATAAAAGGTTCTAGAAGATGTTGGGTTGTGTTATATTCTTTCTACGACTAGCCCATGTAGTTAACCGGCCGGTTAGGAGGCGGGTGGAGCCCCCCCTTCGTTGTGCCAATTGCGTAGCGGGGGGAGTCACAGGGGGTTTGAGGGCTGCAGGTAACCCCACTCTATGGGGTCCGGGGCAACGCCCTGGAAAATTTTGGTTTTGGACCCTATGTTAGGTTGGGGGGACCTACGTATGGTTTTGTGCATGATTTTCGCATATGGTTTTGGATGTGATGGTTTTTGGTCCATGGTTTTGGATGCGATGTTTTCAGTCCATGGTATTGGATGCTTCAGCATGTATAAATATGTATTGTAACATTGAAAGGAACATAATGAAAAATCAAGCAGGTAGTCCGATTTTGGGATACAAGGGAAAATCTCTGTGTATATGTGTTTTATGTGGTATGCTCTTGCATTGTTTAATTTTCTGTGTTTTAGAATTTGTATGTAGGTAATTTCTGTACGGGGATAAAACCTACATTTGGTATTAGAGTTTTTTTGGCTTCAAGCGAATGCCTTTGTTGTTGAGGGGTTTCGCTCAGGTCTGTGGTAGACCCTGTTCAGTGGGAGATCTGCGAGATCGATTCTGGTGGGAAAGAAGATGGCGAGCAGTGGAAAGATAGAGATCGATAAATTTAATGGTCAGAGTTTTG